>APFE030849498.1:0-34148 GCA_000404065.3 Pinus taeda | reverse complement strand
TGTATCGAGTTCACATGTACCTTTTAGAAGAAAAATAAAATGTTTTTTAAATACTACCGTTGAATTTGGTATGTGTCAAAACCCTCGTGTCAGTTCTTCAAGTTTCCAAATCAGCTTTCAGATGCTTCCGGAAAGCAAAAAACTAACTTGAGAACTGCTTGCCTCTAAAATGACTTCGAATTTCTTCTTCACATAAAATTTGACCCAGTTGAACTGTGCACACATGTAGCTTTGGTGACTGTCAGAAAGAAGGTCTCTATCTAAGATTTCCAATGCCTATCTCCATTTGTAAAAACGCCCAAGGATGACCAAGATATGCTCAAATGAATATTAATGGCACTAGTATGGCTCTGTTCTAGAGCTCACTGTTCAACTCCCCCTCTGCAGTGGTGCAATGGTAATCCTTTTATAATGCCCCGACCAGGTTCCAGGTTTGAACCTACTGGGATATACATGGCAATTTGTTTTCATTAGGTGGAAAAACCTATACTCGGTGCAATAAAAAAGTTACAATTAGCACTATAGTTATAACAACTATTAATTTTGGCACACTTCGTTTTAGTATGGTCTAATCATATAATGCACATGCTTTACAAAGGTTGGAGCGATTACAATATCCTCCACGCATTTGTGTAATGTCTTATCTTAAGGTTTGTTCATGGTAGATATAGATTGGACCGGTGGATTTTGTTACAATGATAATCCAAAGTTTTATCATATAACTCGGTGAAATACCATATCATAACTCAACTCCAATCAGTGTGGTGGTCAAGTGTTATGGCAACCTGCGACCATGTGAAATACTTGCGGCGATATCCCCATGCCAAATAGTCATACAACGTTTTCCATGTGAACTGGACCTACCCGCTACTAGTTCCCAATGATTTGATGGTATATCCCGTGGCAATTTTGACTCAGTACTCCATGTTCACAACCTCTATCAGTCATGGTAATAACCCGATGGTGATGTTTTAACTATTCTCGCATCTCTGTTTCATGTGTCACATCTCCACACCAGATAACACTTGTTGTAGCTGCATATGTGACGGTCTATAGAACCACGGACCCAAGGCGTCTAGCCCCGGCGGTCTCGACATACTCCAACGTGTCGACCGAAGCACATATTGTGCATTGTCATCGCTGCTGTGCTATATCATTGGACCACATGGTTGCCACCTCTGCGTTGTATAAAAACCATAGTTTTTGTTTTAGTATATATTTTCCATCAGACATTAACATATATGTTTGCAATATGGTTAAAACCATATCTTCTGTGTTTTTTTGACAACTTGACTCACATCCTCCGATGATCATGGCCATTAACTTCGCCACAATGTGACTAGACCTTCATGCCATGTGACTGGACTGGGATCCATCATGTATGAACCTGTTTATACTTTGTTATAATTTTGCACCATAGTTTATAAATTTTTACCATATGTTTTGATTTCCTCCCATATTACATATTTCCCGTAGGTTCATTACATATTCTGCCACCATGATTTGATAACATAAGTCTTTGCGCCCACCTAGCATATAGTTATATAGTTTGCAAAACATATCTATCCCTTGCGTCGACCATGGTTTTTACACATAATTTCAACCTTAGGCATGTTTTAACATTAAAGAAAATGTGCACCTTTATTTTCATATATGGTATGCCATATGGTTTAGAAACCATGGGTTAGTAACTGCACCATAAACTTATTAATGCACCCATGACTTATAATATGAATCTTTAACCAACCGAAACCCAAAATCTCAGCATTCACCTCGAGATATACATCGGAGATGAAATTTGTCCCATTGACTTAACCATTGCCACGTGTCGAACTGTGTGAATGCCACATGGTCCACAAGGCCCCTTTTCACATGTTCACCATAAATTTTAATGGACATTTTCTCCCTCGCACTGAAGCCAAATGCAAAATCTAGAGATACCACCAGTACCACCGCATCAAGCTCTTCGACTTGGCTCTGATTTCGCAACCAACTAGGATGTTAAAACTCAACACATGTTAAGAACATTTTTTCTATCTAGGTCCATCTTGGACTTCAAACATATAGCAAACTCTGGCTTGATTTAACATGATTCATTCTGGATCAATAATTTAAGTACTTCTATTAAATAAAACTTAGAATAACATCATTTATATTAAAATAGGAGTACACAAGTTCACATTACAATTATAAATACAATCTTCATGTACTTAGCATGGATCCACATATGCCTCGCTATCGAACTTCAATATGTACCAACATATGGCCTTCATATTGGACCATTTGAACAATTTTGTAATACATAGTTTGATTGATTTCTTGACTAGTCCTGTAACATTATAAACATCACCCTTTGACCATTACTTATTATAGATGTTATATAGTATAGGGAGGGTGTATTAAACCATTAATAGCTCCCGAGTACACAAATACTTCATAATTGTTTACATCCCAAAAGTAGTGTAGGGTGTAATGCCATTGACAAATATAAC
The DNA here is from genome assembly GCA_000404065.3 of Pinus taeda. NCBI lineage: Eukaryota > Viridiplantae > Streptophyta > Pinopsida > Pinales > Pinaceae > Pinus > Pinus taeda. The sequence continues at coordinate 31,656 of APFE030849498.1, read as the reverse complement.
TCTCACTAGTGTGGATAGTTGCTTGTATTTTGGCATATGATATTTTCATGACATGCCATGCCTGAAAATATTCATGCCATTTTCAAAAACCTTTAAATTGATTAATTATCCAACAATCCTTGTGTTGTATGCATTTCCGCCTGGCATTTCACTAGAGCATTAATTATGAGTCAACACCTTTCTTGTTTAAACTAGGAGCATTGCAACCAATATTGGTCCATCTCAAGCTACCTAACAATGAAAACCATGTGGAAATTTTCACCCTAGGGATGCATATATATGACAACTAATGATTTGGTTACTAGATCTTTACTAGGGTTATAAGATTTGATACTCATATTAGAAAAGGTAAGCTCTAGCTCAAATAACTCAATTAAAAAGAAGGGAAGAGATTTGAATTTAACATCACACCTCAGTAGCATGTAATGACCATAATGCAAGTAATTGTGAAAAAATAGGAATGATCATTGGTTACAAGAGGGAGTATAAAGGGAAAAACTCACACTTTTGATAGTAGTAAAGGCCTCAAAATGAAATTCCAATGTCTTCCTCACATCTGAGACACTACAAGTCCTCATGAAATTTTAGGTGAATAGCCAAAATTAGGTATATGTGTATGTATTTATACACATAGTCAATATTATGTTCATATAGATGTCAACATATATATACCAATATATGTAAAAGTATGTATATTCTGGTATATATACACCAAAATAATACTATATAGATATCATTTATTATATATCAACATATAATGGCTATATATATACCAATATATATACTCACATATTATGTTTATATCTAAAGTAGAATACGTACCAACATTCTTGTAGTACTCATATATATTAAATACATATTATGTTGGTATACTAGTGGTGGTCGTCATTCGGTAAGCACAATACATAGATAGATTAAGAATTAATACTTTAAATAGTTTATGGTTTGTTGTAGTAAAACAACAACCCCCATTTTGTACTTAATCCATAAAAAATGGGGACCCTTTTAAGTTTGCATAGCCTACTTATATATAATTTGATCACTTTCCACCTTGTACATATTTTAAATCCAATCATAATAAACAACCCATTTTATTATTATTTTTGAACAATATAATAAACATGATTTAAATAATTCACTTTTTTTTAAATAACAATTAAAATGAAAAGTAATTAATGAAAAACAAACAATTCCATCAGCACATAAAACCTTACCATAAAACAATGTATTAATAAAGTACCCCCTAATTAAACCAAAATAATTTATATATTCCTTTAATATTTCCTCCAATATATGCCTTCTTACTGAAGTCGAATCGAGAAACATACATGGATTATTTTATAAAGTGGCTCGGAATATTAATATTAAAATCCAAATATACTTTACCTTGCTTTAATCAAAGTTGGCGTTCCCATTTATCTTATTCAATGGAAAACCATGTTTAATACATCTTTATGAGGAAACAAAAAATTGTGCTAAACCAATTGATTGGAATGTAAAATGATCATCGAAAAGAGTAGTTTGAAACTAATATATTAGACACAACATATTCTTTATCGATTAATATATAAGAAACTATCCGATATAAAATTAAAATTAACTTCAAATGAGGAATAAATAAATTATTTGATACAAGAAATATTTTCTCTTGTTTTTGTCCATATTGTAATAAAGAAAATCTCATATATTTACACAGCTAATGACCATACCATTTTCACAAAAGAGACAACCTTCTTAGAGCATGTACTGATATGATTAAACTTTATATTTATTTTAGTAAAAGAATATTTTTTTTATTGCACATTTAATCTATCAAAATCTTTTCATTTTAAAGTTTTGGAATCAACGAGGTTGGGTACTGATTCATGAATCAATTTTCATCAAAATCACTATAACATAAAGCATAATAAAGTACTATCTCTCGATCAAAAGATTTAACTAAGGATTTGAACTAACAATTTCAAAAGGAATGTTGCCAACTACTCTATATCTAATCAAAATACTTAAGAGAGGATTTGAACTAACAATTTCGAAAGGAACTATGCCAACTAATTTATATCCAAAGATTGGAAGAAATTTAAATATAAGAAAAATGATTTTATACCCAGATGTGGGTAGATGCTTTAATCATCAAAAATTCGCTTCCAACAACCGAATATAGAAAGTCCTTCCTGCTTGTATTCAAGACAAGCTCATGCTTTGGGATTATAACAGTCAACGAATCTAATTGGAAGCTTATTGGAAAATCAAAATGTAATGATTTTTCTTAGAATTAAGGCCAATTTTATAGATGAAATGTAATATGGTCATACAGACAAAGTAATTTATGTAAACCAACAACTTCCAACTCAGAAATTCTAACAATATTCCCTGGATTCATAGTTTCTAAAACAATATTGTAGCTAAACAATGGTACGATTGATATGTAAACTCATCCAGAGTACATATTTTTCTACCAAGATCGTCCCCTGGACAAAAACCTTTTATATTCGAAATTAAATCGAGCATCATTAATTCGGTACTATACTGGAATTACTTGGATGGACACTAAGAATATTTTCTATCTAATTGGCTACATCGGCCTCACCAAAGTGATCTTCTGGGATATAGTAACCCGATGTAGGATTCGTCGTCCAAGGCCTCTTTTTATAACCTTTATCAGACTTGTCAATGGATTTTTTGGCTATATCGTAATTAATCCTCTCCTTTCTGTTTTCAACACTACCGTGTTGTATCCTCGCATGCAAGGGAACATCAAGTAAAAGGGAAAAAAAGACCAAAAAAAGTAGTTTTCTATTTTCCAATATAAACTTCGATTTTAAAATTTGGGAGAACATTGCTGGAAGAGATTTTAGTGGTGTTATGAAGGGAGCCTACATAGCATGAATGACTAGATTTGATCCCAAATCATATCCATGCCCCCCAAATCGAGAAAGGGCACTGACATTCGTATCCTTCGGATGGAAAATGGATCTCACGACGAGGACATCCATGATAAAGAAGATAAAATTGAGAAATGATAAGAAATATATCTTCAAACTCCAAGGTTGATGTTTAAAGACCAGACGAAAGGCCATTTAAATAGGCCCATCTGGAAACAAGCAATGAACTTATTCAATTAATTTTTGGAGCAGTAAACTTATTTGCAGTATTTATTTCATGTGGTTAGGTACATCACACACCCATGGTGGATTCCTTTACGCATCCACTCTCCTGAACTTGGATGGAACTGGAATTTACTACCAACTTTCACATGATGAGGGTGGGAAGCAGATTTTTCGCCATTCAAAAGCTAAGGGTTTCATGTCATGTCAGGGTGCTTGATCTCAAGCTACCATTTCAAGGAAACTCCAACGAAGGGATGATTGAGAAAGATTACGAGTAGTAATATCGATCCTAGGATATAAAGGGATTGAAATAGGGTTTCCATTGGTTTTATTTCAATTGGGGACAGTGCTGATGCTGGTGGGTGAGAGGCAGAGTTCATCACTCCCACGACCTAAATGAAGCAGGGAGCCATCGTCCTTATTCAATAACCTGTAGCAGAAATTTGGCATGCAATTTTTCAATTCGAAATCCCAGACATGAAGATATTTGAAATCCTTGGTGTGAAAGTAGCATTGAATGCACTTAAGCTCACATATTAATTGCCTTGTGAGAGTCACAATTCTTCGACGTGCCAGAAATTAGGAGGGTTGTGGAATTGCCGAAATATTGAAAGCATTAACAGAACATGCAATAGAGATGAATGACCCTCATTGGCCATGTCAACTAGATTGGGCAACTTGCAATCAAGATAAGTTCGATGCCCTGTTTCTATGTGAGTATATTTGGGTATTCTATTTTATAATTTATGATATTGTTGTAGTTTTCTTGACCTGCTACATTTTTCCGTTCTCTATTTCTATGTTTCCTATCAGGCACGGGGATATGATCCTTATGCTGGTGTGGGCGAGTAGTTATGATGATTTTTTGTAATGGGGATTATATGAGGGATTTTAAGTGTGGTCTCTACCTATAGATGTTCTTGTATGGTAAAGAGAAACACAGTGCCAAGGGAGATGTATGAAAAAGATATAGAGTTTGAGTAAATAACGTTGTTATTTTTTTTCTAAATAAAATAAAAAATAAAAAATTATTTCCATATATAATTATGACATTAAATTAAACTTATTTCCATATATACTTATGGTGTTAAATTTATAATTTTAATGGTTCATTATGTTTCTATAATTACTTACATTTGTTTTTTTAGTTGAGTGTAAACTACACAGACAATGAGTCATAGAATTGTTAAATTTTTTAAACAAACAACGAGTCAGAGAGTTGTTAAAGTTTTTAAACAATTAAATTTTGGTTACATTTTAATATTTTATTCCTGTTTTTTCCACACTTGGGAGAAAATGTTGGAAATTTTATCTTATACATCATTTAAGGAATTTGTTTAAAAATATATATTATTTTCTTAAAACTATTATGATTAATGCCTTATGTTAAAATTTAAGTTTCCTCAAATGTTTATTTATTATATTATTATTATTATTATTTTATGTTAATGTTAAATTTCGATAAATATCTTATACTTATTTTTTTTAAAATCCATTCAAATTAAATAATATTTTAATAAAATGTTTTTAATTAATAATCATTTTTAAATATTAAATGATATAAAATGGGCACAGTAAACACCAAGAATTGGGTCTTCCATTTCCCTAATATGCCCTTCCTACTGTTGGTGATTATGGGATTCATTCAATTGGTTCAACTGAGATTTGTCAATTGGTTCTCCACCTGGATTTACAACTTGGTCCCAACCTGGTGGTGCATATGAGGCTAGGTAGGGATTTACGCATCGTCTGTCTGGTTTACTAATTAAAATCATGCCCAACCCAAAAATGTATAGTTTCCGTCGTAAAACAATTCATGATTCACTTAGCATATGGTTTCCTCATAAAGCGCTCCATGATGCACTTAATCAAATGCTCCATATAATGTTTGAGGCTTAGCCTCGAAACTAGGTGGCTCCATATAAGGTTTCCTTTCTCACACCTTCTCAAGTTAACAGATTAATTTTTTGCTTTTTGAATGACACTGGGAATGTGGAGGGCATGGAGATATGTGGTGTTTCTGAGCAACAAATTAATATGTTTCTTTTGAATGGTAGTGGGAATGTGGAGAGCATGGAGACATGTCGTGTTTCTAAGCTTCAAAGGCTCAGATGTTAGGAAAGGCTTCATAGATCATCTCTACATATACCTCACAACTACCAAAGAAATTTGTGTGTTCAATGATTCCCATCAACTAAGAAAATGGGAGGATATGAATACGACCATAAACCACGCCATTGAATGTAATATTTTCTCCCCAGACTACGCATCCTCGATGTAGTGCCTCAACTAAGTATCCTAGGTTCACATGAGGGCCATCTCGTTGTTTTACGAAATGGCTCCTATTTGATCTCGAAGCCCATTTTCCAAGGCATTCCAACACCACAAGATATTGAAGGATGGAAAGGTGATCTATGTCTAATATGTGAGGCTAGACACTGGAAAACAAAAGGGTCGGCTGGAAAATAACTATCCCAAAAACAAATCACTCCTATCCATGAGCATTCTAGAAAATCCAACAATCTAATTAAGTAACTCCATTAACACACATATATAATGTTCAAATTCATTCATAAAACTATAAAATCTAATCACTCAAAGCTCATAAATTGCATATAAATTACAGTTAATAACTTATAATATAAGAAATGGAATAAGGTTGGTTGTAATTATTTTAATTATCTTTATTGAAATTAAAATAATTACTTGTAATATTATCACGGAAGCTGTTGTTGCTCTGTATTTTTGAGGTTGAGGGAGTAAACACATAGAACAACATGAAACCCACTTTCAAAGCTAGGATCTAGCCCTCCCAGATTTAGAGAGGGATCTCTCTGTAAAATTTAGCTTTGTTTTATGTGAATCTTAGGCTGGTTATGATTGTACTGATTGTTTTCATTGAATGGTTTGGTTGATTTAATTGCTATAATTCCATTGGGCTATGGAGTCTGAAGATTTAACTATATTTCACATCAAATTTTAGAGGAGTTTCACAGGGAAATATAGGTTGCATTAATTAGATATTTTCAGAAATTTAAATGGATTATGAGAGAGCATAAATGTATTATTCAGTAGAAATTAAGGAGCAATTAAAAATTCTTTAATTTGACTTCAAAGAAAACATGAAAATTACTAACATCCATAATAGGGTGTTCTATGTAACATGTCCTATTCGTCACAGTTTTTGTTAAGTAATTGATATTTTTAGAAATAATAGAGAAAGGAAAACAATGTTTAAACACATAAACTAAAGAAACACATCACCATTTTATACACCACATGAATCCTGTGAAAATGTCATTGTATTATTGATTCTTCCAGAAACTTCAAAAATTACAATTTGCAGACGAAATTATATTTAGAAATCAACCCCTAATACTTCAAAGAGTGAATTATTTATGCAAATAATTACAAAATCATTACAAAACCATTGTCTCAACCAATAGTGTATTATTCGCTTTATTCTACACAATACAATTTATCTTTGGCATAAAAATAGGCAAGGTAGGCAACTGCATGGGAAGGTGGCTCTATTTTGGTGGATTCAGTTGATGAATCAGCCTCAAAACTGTGTTGCATTGATGTGCTAGCTATCATGATGGTTGTTGTGCTAGCTATTGTTTTTATTGCATCCAAATTACCCTTTAATCCAGTAAATCACAAAGTTATTCCCACGTTTTTTCATCTGGTATGGTTAATTTAATTACCCTCCAGTAAATTTCATCAACCTCAGTATATTTTGAAAAAGTTGGCTTCATTGTAAAAACATGTTTTGCCTCATTCTGGATGTAGAAGTCATTTTCCATGGTTTCTAAAAATTATTTGGCTATCATACTACCTGTTATGCCACTGAACTTGACACTGCTTCTAGCCATTTCCTTCATCTTCAGAACATAATCTTCCTAAGTGATCAATTTATCATTAATCACATATATGCTGGGAAGTCCTTTATGGATTAATGTTTCAATTTTTTTGCAAAACTTTTTCACTCCTAGCTCTATTGTTTCACATCTTTCCTCCAATTGATCAATGATGTTCCTTTTAGTAAAAACTTTCTTGATTTCCAAAATAGTGTCAATCTTGTCACTAATTCCTAATTCTTCAAGTTCATATTTGTTCTTTGAATTCAGGAATTTGATAATTTTGGAGGCTTCTGTGGGCATATCTCCCAAATTCTCCCTTACCTGAACAATGTTTTCTATGGCCTTTTTTATCAATTATTTCTATTCGAAAATGATTTGGATAGGATGGCCAAATATCATTCATAGAGTCCAGAATACCCATCCAATAGTTTCCTTGCCTTGGGCCAAGGTATGACCAATTGATGTATCTCTTTCTACTTTCTGAAATCTCTCTACCAATCTTTGTGACTTTTGCACTTCAGAGAGAAGCTTTTGTGATTTTTTCACTTTAGTAAGACGAAAAGCTTCAACTCTGGCTTTCTTTTATTCTAGAGCTTTGAGATTCCCATGAAATGTCTTGATCTCTTCTGACTAGATTGACATGTTCTCCAATGTCTTTGTCACTTGTTCACACCTACAGTATGAGTGGAAGAAGTAGCTACAATGGTTGTTCCTATTTTTGGGAGCTGAATGATGGGTATGGCATGTAGGGGGACTATGGCCATATTCTAACTATGTTCTTTCTCTTTTAACATCTATTCTATTTATGCCTCCATCTACATGATCTATATGTTCTTCTCTATAATTGGCTTCATCATATCATACTTTTGTGTTTCATCCTCTTCAATGTCTTTGGTTAGGGGATCCTCTGTGGCTAGTAGTTTTAGTTTCTTTCTCAATGTTACGATATCCAGATTTTTCTTCTTGATGTTCTCCTCTGCAGCATGTATATATTTAGGATCATATCTTATCTTGATTACCAAATATTCCAAATATTTGATCCTATTACCCTTTGCTAAGGACGATGCCTTTTCCATTTTCAACTGATACTTAATGTTGGTTAATGAAACCTGCAAATTGGACAATGACATTGTACTATTAGTTAATGTAGAAGAAATCATCTCACCAGTCTTCTTATGCATCTCCATTTGATCAATGGGATGGATATCTTTGGTGCTGAACTCAAATGTAGTACTCTTGTAGTCTGCTAATGTTTTTGGATGTGGAATTTGGGTCTCAAGAAAGGCCATCTACATCTTTCAATGCTCCGTGTCAAAAACTAATAACAATAAACTCTTTCAGCTAGAGTTCTACTTCCAAAAGTGATTGTAGGTACTGATCTTAATATTATCATTCTTAAATTTAATCTCTCTGTACTTATCAAAAACAATCTTCTCCTTCTCTCCTTAGAAATTCTGTGAATCTAGCTATGTTTCCTTTTGACCTTGTGATGTTGAAGTTCCAATAGTAGATGATGCAGGAGCATCTAGCTCGCCATAACCGGGTGAAGTCTCAACAAGGTTTGAAGGTTATTGATAATCTGGATTATTTTATTTCTACGTATTCATGAGATAGTTTTTTTTTAATTTGTTTTTTTGACAGAGTCGGTAACGTCACAGTTAGTTAGACAGCTAGAATTACTGTAGTTCGAATAGTAGTTAGGAAATAGTTTATTAAATTAGGGGAGAAATGACAAACTACTCATATAAATCTTGTAATATCAGAAAAATATGGTTATCAACGATAACAAAATCTTTTTTTAACTAAATCCTATGGCAGTTTTAATTAACTGCAATTCAACTGAAATAGAAGGGCATAAAAGCCGAAATGTAACAAAGGGAAAGGGTTCATCAAATTCAGAAGAAGAGAAATAAAAAAAAATACAAATATAGATCTCTCAAACCATTGTCCATCTGCAAATGTTTTTCATTGTTCATTCTTGTAGTAGTTTTTTTTTTACAGTTTGATAAAAGACAAATTGAGAATGCATATGTAAATCAATTCTTCTATTTCTCGAAATAGACACATAACTCGTCTCCAACCTGGGCGGATTTTCGCACACAGTAAAGTGAAGAACTGAAAGGCAAGAATAGTCAAAGTATAGAACAAAACAAGCACACGCAGAAGGTGACCAAAGAACAGAGGTATTTCCATTACACATCTTTGCATTTCATTGAGAAATTGAAATTGATTCCCAAACAAATTCTATCATTTATTGTCAAACATAATATATATGTACACCATGGGTTCTTGTTCCTATAAGTTAAACAAACCAAGTGTGTGACCGAAGTAGCATTAAGAACGAAACCCTTGACAAGGGTTTATGCATAGTCGACCATACCCTTTCTATTCAACGACCATTGTGAACAACCAAAAGCGTAAGTAACAGCAAAGACAAACTACAGACAACCACAAATACAGACAAGTTATAGTACACCGTGACCATTGATCATTCGGGATAATATACCAAGGACTTGAGGAGTCAGGCCTACCAAGAATTGTCTCTCTATGGAACAAGTAACCGGAGAACCCGCGTACTCAGGCCGTATCACCAACCTATAACCAACAACCACAAAGACTAAGATATGTATGTGACAAGAGAGAAACAACCTGGATAAACGAAAAAGATGCAGGCTAAGAGAAGTACCGTAGTTACCTGAGTAAGTAGAGTTAAGTTTGGGCCATAGCATCGTCACGTACTGAGTTATAGAGCTGGAGACCAAAGGAGCAACGTGGGTAAGCAACAGTAACAGAAGTCGGATCGATTAAAGTAGGGACGAAAAACGTTACCTATTCGAGCCAACGAGCGATCACCAAAGTACCCCTGTGTTCAGAGTAGTCACCAAATTCATGAAATGAAAACCAAAGGTAGCGGAAAATATAAGTTTAGATAATCAAACTTGAGCTATAGAAAGAACAAGAATTCAAGAGAAAACCCTTGACAGAACAACATTCACAGATCCACATACAGTCGAACAAGAATTTGAGAGCAAACCCATGACAGAAGGAACGTTCACAGACCACATACAGTTGGAAATGCAACAGGTAGGAATTTACTAGGTGGAATAAACTCGAATCAACACCACAGAGCCAAGCAACACCAAAATACCAAGCGAAACTTTCCATAATTTCACAGCCAAGTTGAACAGAGTAGCATTCATGTAGAGCCACTACCAGAGACATACCAAGAATCACCATAATCAACGAAATAGTGGTTACTCAGTACAAACCCAGAAACCCTTGCCAGACATTTCTAGAGGAAGAACAATCCAGAATAACCAAAGAACCGATTGATTGGCACAAAGAGCGAGTCGGGAACCAGGACCGAGGCGTTAGGGTGGTCAATTAATACAGCATTAAACTCACAACAACAAACCACAACAAAATATCCATGGACAATCTCCACGTAGGTATCACAAACCAACGTTTGTGGACACTTCACAACCTACGGACGTGTGGGACAGCGGGCCCTTTGGGCTGGGTTACACCAGAGTGGTATCAGAGCAAAGTTGAGTAGATTGAGAATATGGAAGTAGGGCGATGAGGATGAGGCCGAGGTGCTCGTAGAATGGTAGATCAAGTGTTATGAGAGGAACTCAGAATTCTTACTTCTCGTTTGGAAGCAGTAGAGGCAGGTAGACGGAGAGATCCAGAAATGGGCGATGTCAGCGAAGAGGAAGTAGAAGTCGCAGAAGATGGACCTAAAGGTGAATCCACAGAGGTGAAATTGCTGAAGTCTGTTTTGCTAGCAAACAATAGACTTAAACCAGAACTCCTGACATACGACGACAGCCTGTCTATCGATGTTTTGTTGGATTGGATTAGCAAGATGGACAAGTATTTTGAGTGCGAGGAAGTTAGCGAAGACCGTAGAGTCAAATTCGCAGCGACGAAGCTGAAGGGGCATGCAGCCCTATGGTGGGATAGTGTCCAAAATGAGGGGAAGAGGTTGAGTAAAGTGCCAATTAAAACTTGGTCAAGAATGGTGGCCAAGTTGAAGGGCAGATTTCTGCCAAGGGACTATCAAATTGCATTACATAGGCAGGAACAAAATTTGAGACAGAGAGGATTGACTGTAAAGGAGTACACGGAGGAGTTCTACCGAGTGAATTTGTGAGTCGGATATACAGAAGATACCGCAGAAAGGACAACCAGGTGTGTTAATGGGCTAAGAATCTAAATTCTAGATGAGATAAGTATTTTGTCTCCGAATAATATCGAGGAGGCATATCAGAGCGCGATAAAGGCGGAGGAAAAAATTGCCAGAAGGTAGAATGCCTAGAGAGGACGAGGATCCAGCAAAGGGAAAGGCCAGTCCTATGGTAGAGGCCGGACTGTTAGCAGCAGTGAGGAAGCCAGCAATTCGAAAACTTCAAGAACAATAGAGAGAGGAGACAGTATGAGAGGTGGCAGATTGTCCCAGCGCGACAGAGGAAATGGCCGACGAAGAGGGGTTGGTTATCAATGTTATAGATGCCACAAGTGGGGGCATCGCTCATTTGAGTGTCCAGAAGAAGATTCAGCTGGACAGTGGGGTGTGTACGTGGCGCAACCAGAGGAAACAACAACACTCTGTCAAGAGGTGGAGAATACCCTAGAGACGGGAGAAGCTTTGGTGCTGCATAAGGTGCTATTGAAACCAGTCGATGGGAGTACCGAACGGACACAGTGGAAAGCTCTGTTCAAGATGATTTGCAAATCACGGGGTAAGTGTTGTAGAATGATAATTGACAGTGGAAGTACCAACAATTTAGTATCCACAGAAATGGTGGAAAAAATGGGGTTGAAACGCTTAAAGCATCCTAATCCGTATAGAGTTTCATGGCTACAAAAGGGCCACCAATTGTTGGTGGACTAGCAAAGCAAGGTTGAGTTTCAGATAGGCAGATATAAGGACAATATTGTTTGCGACATAATGCTGATGGATGTATGTCACATATTGTTGGGCAGGCCTCAACAATATGATAGGAAGGTGACACACGATGGAGTGGTGAATTGTTATAAATTCGAGAAAGACAAGGTCAGGCATACCCTTGTGCCTGTTAAAGAAGGGAAAGGAGCAGCTGAGACAAGTGAAACCAAAGCATTGCTAGTGAGTGGAAAGCAGTTTTTAAAACATGTAGAGGACAGTGAAATAGGTTATGCGGTAGTCACGAAAACAAGGACAGTTCTGTTACATACTGAAATATCAAACTTGCTCGTAGAGATACAAGGAATGTTGGAAGAGTTTACAGACATAGTTGTAGATGACTTGCGAGACAAGTTGTCCCCCAAGCGGAGTATTAGTCACCACATCGATTTCATACCCTGAGCTAGCTTGCCAAATAAATCAGCCTACTAAATGAGACCCAAGGATAATGAAGAAATCAGGAAATAGGTGCAAGAACTGTTGGAAAAAGGTTTAATAAGGGAGAGCTTCAGCCCTTGTGCTATGCCAACAGTCCTCGCTCCCAAGAAGGGAGGGGCATGGGGGATGTGCACCGACTCAAGAGCCATTAATAAAATCACCATCCAGTATATATTTTCGTTACCGCAAATGGATGATATGATGGACTGTTTAAGTGGGGCAACTTATTTCTCCAAAATAGATTTGAAAAGCGGGTATCATTAGATTCGGATACGAGAGGGGGACGAGTGGAAGACGGCCTTTAAGACAAATGAGGGGCTGTATGAATGGCTGGTCATGCCATTTGGGGTGAGTAATGTTCCCAACACATTCATGAGACTAATGAATGAGATGCTGAAGGAATATATTGGGAAGTTTCTGATAGTTTATTTGGATGACATCCTTATTTTCAGCAGAATGAAAGAAGAACAACTTCGACATGTGCGTAAGGTGTTGGAGAAATTAGAGTGGAACAAACTACTGATAAACTTGAAGAAATATACTTTTCTGCAGAAGGAATTAATTTATTTCGATTTTGTGATAGCAGAAAATGAACTAAAGATGGATCCGCAGAAGGTAGCAGCAATAGTAAATTGGCCGTCTCTGAAAAATTTATTTGAGGTACGTAGTTTCCACGGATTGGCAAGTTTTATAGGAAGTTTATTAGGAACTTCAACGAAATTTGTGCACCCATGCTGGATACCATCAAAAAGGCCAGCCAGCCTTTTCAGTGGACAGAAGCAGTGGAGAAAAGTTTTCAGTTGTTGAAAAGAAAGATTATTGAGAGGCTGATACTAAGGCTACCAGATTTCTAGAAATTGTTTCAGGTACATTGTGATGCCAGCGGGATAGCAATCAGGGCTATACTCAGTCAGGAGGACAAGCTTGTGGCATTCTTCAGCGAGAAGTTGAATGAGAGTAGGTAGAAATACTCATCGTATGATAAAGAGTTTTATGGAGTTGTACAAGCCTTAAGACACTGGAGGCATTATTTATTGGGGAATGAATTTGTGCTGTTTTCGGATAATTCTACACTACAATATGTAATGCAGCAACACAAACTTAATCAAAAACATGCCAAATTTGTCGAAGTTCTTAAGTGTGCCATGAATAAACAATTCTTCTTGTCTCTCACGACATGAATATCTCAGACCACACTCTCTTTTATTGGAATACTTTAGGAAAACCTCCGAAGTATGACAAAACCTTGTTTTTAATTAACAATGTTTGTTCCCATCCCGAATCTCGTTTCTCTTGCTGACCCTTCCACGTTTACTTCTTGATCATCCCATGATGGGACACAAAATTTCCTGACATATTACATATATTTTCTCTAAAAATTTCATGTCAATCTCGTTATAGCCCATTCACTTGTCAAGTGTTTTACCTTACGCAAAGCGCCATGGAAGGATGAATTTTTTTTTTTCTAACAAACCTCCTAAAACATTTTGTCTCTTAGACTCTGTTAGTTCTCAGACCTAAGCCCTTTTTAAATGTTCAAACCTAACTTGCACTCAAGTAATACTTCGTGGGATGACATGGCCATTATTTTTACATGGAATGTTTTACACATGCTCTTATCAGATGCTACCATCTGTCACATTATGCCATGTCAATATTTGGCAACTAGCCATATTTTTTGTACATAGATGCTAAAATTCTCGACAATTCTTTGTCTCATTGTGGCCTTCTTATAACATGTTACCTTAACCTGGCCTTACTCCCATGATGTGAATTAGGGTTAATCTTAACAAATGATTAATCAAATGGTTAACTTTAATATTTTATGTAATAACGACGTCTTCATAAGTAAATATAGGTCATTTCAACTTAAATTAAGTTTTTCCATCGTTCATGTCAGTATCGTCCTACATACAACCACTTATTTCTTATAGTTAATATCATTCATTTAAGCATTAGTTTTCATAATTGTCTTGTTTCATAGTTCTAAATAAGCCCCAAACTCATAAATTCCACCATAACTCCAGTTTTCCTACTTGTTACAGTCCGTTCATTTTTCTCTCTATGCAAGAATGTTGAATATGGGCAAGAAACCTAAAAAGAAGCAGTGGGTGCAAAAGTCATCTCAACCAGTCCTTTAAGTGGTAGATGATAATAATTTGAATACTTTTATGTTTTCAAACACATTAACCAGTAAGCCCACTAGTGATAGAGATAGGTACTCCTTCAATTCCTTTGAGACACCATTGTCTGATAAGGGAAGGGTTGTGTGTACCAAAATACCTTCAATGAGGAACCAACATGGCAACTCAAAGTAGATGAAATCTACATCCTATCATATGGGTCATTAATATAACATAATGTATGGAATGATTTCCATGACAAGGACCCCACACATAGAGAAATATAGAAGAGTATGCAAAAACCAAAATGAATTATTATATTCTTATAACTTAATTAGTAAATTATCTTTATTTTGTAAAACTTTTATTAGATTATTTAAATTTTATATATTTTTCTTTCATTCTTAATTCTTTTATTTTTAATATTATATGTTTTCATACAAAACCTTTATACTAATTTGAATTAGCATACAAAGTTTTCTACATATTTTAAATCCAATCATAATAAACAACCCATTTTATTATTATTTTTTAACAATATAATAAACATGATTTAAATAATTCACTTTTTTTAAATGACAATTAAAATGAAAAGTAACTAATGTGAAACAAACTATTCCATCACCACATAAAACCTTACCATAAAACAATGTATTAATAAAGGACCCCCTAATTAAACCAATATAATTTATATATTCCTTTAATATTTCCTCGAATATATGCCTTCTTACTAAAGTCAAATCAAGAAACATACATGGGTTATTTTATAAAGTGGCTCGGAAGATTAATATTAAAATCCAAATATACTTTACCTTTCTTTAATCAGAGATGGCTTTCCCATTTATCTTATTCAATGGAAAACCATGTTTAATACATCTTTATGAGGAAACATAAAATAATGCTAAACCAATTGATTGGAATGTAAAATGATCATCGAAAAGAGCAGTTTGAAACTAATATATTAGACACAACATATTCTTTATCGATTAATATATAAGAAACTATCCGATATAAAATTAAAATTAACTTCAAATGAAGAATAAATAGATTATTTGATACATAAAATATTTTCTCTTGTTTTTGTCCATATTGTAATAAAGAAAATCTCATATATTTACACACCTAATGACCATACCATTTTCGCAAAAGCGACAACCTTCTTAGAGCATGTACTGCTATGATTAAAATTTATATTTATTTTAGTAAAATAATATTTTTTTATTGCACATTTAATCTATCAAAATTTTTTCATTTTAAAGTTTTGGAATCAACGAGGTTGGGTACTGATTCATGAATCAATTTTGACCAAAATCACTATAACATAAAGCATAATAAAGTACTCTCTCTCGATCAAAAGAGTTAACTAAGGATTTGAACTAACAATTTCAAAAGGAATGTTGCCAACTACTCTATATCTAATCAAAATACTTAAGAGAGGATTTGAACTAACAATTTCGAAATACTTAAGTGACTCAGAATATTAATATAAAAATCCAAAAATACTTTACCTTGCTTTAATCAGAATTGGTTTTCCCATTTATTTTATTTAATGGAAAACCATGTTTAATACATCTTTATGAGGAAACATAAAGTAAGGCTAAACCAATTGATTGGAATGTAAAATGATCATCGAAAAGAGTAGTTTGAAACTAATATATTAGACACAACATATTCTTTATCGATTAATATATAAGAAACTATCTGATATAAAATTAAAATTAACTTCAAATGAGGAATAAATAAATTATTTGATGCATGAAATATTTTCTCTTGTTTTTGTCCATATTGTAATAAAGGAAATCTTGTTCATTTACACACCCAATGATCTTACCATTTTCACAAAAGTGACAACCTTCTTGGAGCATGTACTGCTATGATTAAAAATTATATTTATTTTAGTAGAATAATATTTTTTTATTGCACATTTAATCTATCAAAATATTTTCATTTTTAAGTTTTGGAATCAACGAGGTTGGGTACTGATTCATGAATCAATTTTGATCAAAATCACTATAACATATAGCATAATAAAGTACTCTCTATCGATCAACGTGATCCGAATTGGATCCTAAACACTCTCTAAGTTTTCATAAACTCTTCCAAATTATGCCGAAAAGATTCAAGTCTTAGAAAGATCAAGCTATCAGAAGGAATCCTCGTGACAGTTGCACTTTGTGATCAGTACGGAGCAACGAGGACCCTCGGTCGAGCGCGTAGACCATTGGCCCATGGTAATGCGTGCTGGCGCAATTGGAAAAACTAGAGGCTAATTCAAGAAACAAGGGTAGTTTCTGATACGCGATTAGCAATAAAGGTGCTAAAGCGCAAATCACGTATCCCAAGGCATCCCCCTCAATGAAGGAAATCCCCGAAGTGCTTGGACCTGAAATGACTATGAAATGTAGAAATGTAATTAATTCGATTCCCTGGATTCTGCAAAACTGGCACGATATCAGAAGGCCTCGAGGCGATAAGCAATTTCAACCAAGTCTTGCGTGATGCCACACATTGAGTGACGCACATCCGGCGAACAAGAGAGAAAAATGCTCACATCAGACGGGTAAACATCACGCTACTTACCCGCCCGATATAAATGATGATTGTAGGATCTGGGTGGCCCAGATCAACGGCAGAGGTGCGTCTCAATAAATGACCAGATTTGACCAGGTTATAAAGCAAAATTACATGGGATTTGAAGTCCGACGTGGATGATGAGTTGGAAGAAGATTTTTGTTTCGTGGGTGATCTTGGAGCAAACATAAATAATGACCGTTCAAATGTGTCCAAGGAACCTGACACACTCACCTGTTGCAGAATAGGTGGCCACCTCCCTGTGAAGCATTACACAATGATGATGACGTAGAACAGGGGAATTCAAACATACAGAGGAAGGAGAAACAAAATGTTGGGGAGCAGAAACAAACCATCAAAAAGAAGATTGGCTTTAAAGCCATAAACTGACAGAAGCATAGGGAAGAAGCTAATGTAAGGAAATTAAGAGCACAGAACAAAGAAAGTAAGTCGACCTGACCTGCAAAGAAAAGGCAGCATCAAGATAGAGCTAGAGAGATTCAGATAGTCTGTGCATTCTAGAGAAGGCTTGAGAGGTTCAGGCGAACTCCTCTATATATGTTTGTCATGTATGCGTCTCAGATTGGGCTCATACTATTGTGACTAGTAGAAGTCAAGTTTCAGTATGGAGAGTCTATGTACTCTAGTCCTACTAATCCATATTTGTCGAGTGAGGCTCAGTTTGAGCTCATTGTTGTAAAAAATCTGCTTTGAAAACATAATAGAGAGGCCACCACTGAAGGCTAGACCAGGAGACATAGCCAGGGAGCATTGGATGAAATCCTTATTAAATTTGTTTTATTGCATGCTTTCCTATTGTGTTTTCCCTAACTACTTCAATGTCTATGTATTTCGCAATCTTATCGATCCGTTGCATAAAGTAACATAGGAATATCCATGCACATGAGTCTATAATACCTTCAATTCTTTGTCCTGGATAAATTCCAGATCAAGTGGTACCATAACTCTAGTTTACTAAGGTTAGACAAGCTTGTGCTAGATTTTTTTGTTGAATGCTAACTAGATCAAAGCTTAAATTAGGAGAAGGAGAGTTGGTTGAAGCTAACCCTGAAATTGGAAGAGTCCACTCTAAGAGGAAAATGTCAGAAGAAAACCCCTTGGAATCAGACTCCCCGTTCATGAATGGTTTTCTAACCATGAAAGCCATGGTGGAGGAAATGTATAAGGAATTTAAGAGAGGTAGAGAAGGAGATCCATCAAACTCCAAACAAGATAAAGGAGCAAAAGAATCTCTCCTCCATGACCACTCAAAAGGCAAAGGGAAAGAAGAAAAACTTCCCACACTTCCTTGTAGCCCTGAAAATGAAAAGAAAACGTCTCTGATTAAATTATATGTTAAATTTGATTTTCTGATATATGATGTAGAGTTGAATGCAGAAAATTTGGATAATTGGATTAGACAAATTGATGTTTATTGCAGAGTGCAGAGCATCGATTTAGGCAAGAGTAAGATTCAGCTGGCCAGCCTACACCTTGGAGGCACTGCCTTGGTATGGTGGGAAGGCAGGACACAAGCTAACATGAAGAAAAATGGTAATTTTTTTTTTGTCTAGAGTGAATTTGTTTCTGCAATTAAAAAGCAATTTTATCCACTAGCCTATATGCAACAAGCCATGATGAGCTGGCAAACTCTTTGCCAATTAAAAGGGCAAAGTGTACAAAGTTACACTCAATAATTTAGGAAAAGAGCTTTGATTCTAGGAATTTCATTAGACTCTACTGAAACTCTGCTGAAGTATATAGGTGGTCTACACAACTACTTAATGCACACTATTCTCATGTTTAATCCCACTAGCATAGATGAGGTATCTCTTCAGGCTACACATCTAGAGGCTAGAGGAAAGAATGTGAACCTAGAAGTTGGGGGATCATCAAAACCCACTGCAAGAAAAAGCAAGGAAAAGAGAAAATAGAAATGGAAGGAGAGGAAGGCAAATATTGTACAAAAGACCAAGTCTTAATTCAGTCACTGTAAAAAGGATGGGCATGATGATGAACACTGCTGGTTCCTGCATCCGGAGCTGAGACACAAGAAGTTCGAGGGCAAGAAGAAGAAGACTGCTATATCTATTGAAAAGGATTTGGGGTTAGACTCAGGAGATGAAACAACAATCACAGCCACAAGTATAAAAGGTAAAAATTCTAAAGCATCTACTAGTAATTTTGCACAATCTATTGATAATGAAGAAAATGAGAGGAAAAGACATGAGCTTTTTCATATTTGAGTTGTTTCCAAGCATCAAAAGATTGATACTTTGTTTGATAGTGGCTCACAAGTAAATTTAATTTCTAAAGCAATTATAAAGAAGTTAGGATTACTAACCACACCTCACAAAAAGCCATATCCATTAGGTTGGTTATGTGATAAAGCACAGCTACAAGTGACTAGACAATGTAAACTTAGGTTTTCTTTTGGGTCAACATTTGTAGAATTGGTTGAGTTAGATATAGTTCCTTTGGATATATGTGTAATTGTTTTAGGAAGTCCTTACTTGTATGATAGGAAAGCTATTTTCTATAGAGCTAAGAAAAAATATCAACTCGTCAAAGATGTAATCAAATATATTGTAAGAGCTCATAAACTCAAGAATAATTATACTCTCATAAACTCAGGGTAGATGAAAAGAATTGTAAATTCATGAAAACAATTTTTACTGATGGTTGTAAAGAAAAGAAACCTAATAAAACCAATGTATTTGAGGGTTGTGATGCTAAACAGCAAGTTGATTTGGAAAAATTGGTTTTAGAATGTGATATATTATTTCAAGAACCTAAAGGTCTGCCACCCAAATAGGAAATAGTACATGATATTAACTTGTAGCAAGATCCTCCATTGCCTAACATCAGAATGTACAAGTTGTTCGCTTTAGAGAATGCAGAAATCAAGAAGCAGGTACAGAAGCTGCTCGAGGAGGGTTTCATCAAACCTAGCACATCACCATGTGGGTCTCCAATTGTCTTGGTGAGAAATAAAGATGGCTCATGGAGAATGTGCATTGATTACCGAGCACTAAATAAGATATCGATAAAAAATCTTTATCCCCTTCCTCGCATAGATGATCTATTCGCTTGGTTAAAAGAAGATGTTTATTTTCCAAGTTGGACTTGCATAGTGGCTATCATCAAGTCAAAGTTGCAAAGCAAGATGCATGGAAGACTACTTTCAAAACAAAGCAGGGATTGTATGAGTGGTCGGTTATGCATTTTGGCTTAACTAATGCTCTTGCTACTTTCATGACAGTAATGAATGATGTACTCAGACCTTTTCTTGATGATTTTTTAATTGTATATTTGGTTGAAATTCTTATATTCAAAAAACATGGGAAGAACATTTTAAGCATGTTAAGCAGACTCTAGATGTTTTGAAAAGAGAAAAGTTTATGTTAAGCTCTCAAAATGTGAATTTGGCAAAACATCTTTGAATTGTTTGGGTCATATTGTAGGGGGTGGTGAATTGAAGATAAATCCCTCTAAGGTTGCAGTCATTGTAAAGTGGCCTAAACCCAAATCTGCTATAGAAGTTAGAAGCTTCTTAGGAGAAACACAATATTGGAGAAAGTTTATTTCTAACATTTCCTCAATTGCAGCTCCCTTACATTCTTTAACATGATTGAACAAGGTGTTTCAGTTGGGAGGCAAATAGTAGAAAGCCTTAGACACCTTGAAAGAAAAGATTAGTACAACACCAGTACTAGCACTGCCCAATATTCAAAGACCCCTTGAGATTGAAACAGATGCCAGTGACTATGCCATGGGAGTAGTGTTGATGCAGCACAGTAAACCCATCTGTTATCATTATGAGACATTTCATTCTGTAGTAGTTAACTATCCCACATATGATAAAGAATTGTATGCATTAGTACAGAGTGTGAAAAAGTGGAAACATTATTTAATGGGAAAAGAGACAGTTATACATACTAATCATCAACCAATTCAATATTTACACTCCCAAACTAAGTTGCAGAAATCAAGACACTATAGATGGATGGGTTTTCTACAACAGTTTCATCTAGTCATCAGAAGCATGAAAGCTACATTGAACAGTATGCTCAATTTATAGACTTTAAATATCTATATGCAACTTTAAGTCATGGAAAACAAGTAGAAGAATTGGATTATCATGTTAAGGACCAGCATTTGTATCATTTTGGGAAGCTATGTATTCCACAAACTGAAAGAGTAAAGATAATTCGAGAGGCACACACTTCTCTAATTTCAGGTCACTTTGGTGTAGGTAAAACAGTTGTACGACTACAAAGATTTTGTTATTGGCCAAAAATGAATGAAACAGATTCTAGATATGTAAGAGGGTGTACCATGTGTGCTAAAAGCAAGCCCAACAATAGAAAACTAGGCTTGTGCACTCCACTACCAATTCCTTCTCATCCTTGGGAAAGTGTTTCCATGGACTTCGTTGGGGGACTGCCTAAATCTAGGAAAGGTCAGGAATATTTATATGTTGTTGTGGATAGGTTTAGAAAAATGTGTATTTTAATACCTTGTAACAAATAGATTACGACTGAACAAACTGCAAAGTTGTTCTTTCAGCATCTATGGGTTCATTTTGGATTACCCACTTCCATTATATTTGATCGAGATACCCGATTTGTTGGGAAATTTTGGTCAAGTTTGTGGGAATTGATGGACACCAAGCTGAATAAGAGTACAACTTTTCATCCGCAAATAGATGGCCAAATAGAAGTAGTCAATAGGATAGTGATCCAGTTACTCAGAGGCTATTACACAAAGCATCCCAAGCTTGGGGATGAACATTTATGTTATGTGCAACATGCTTACAACTGAGCTAAACATTCTTCTACACAAAGATCTCCTTTTGAAACTTGTTTTGGTTTCACACCAATGTCTCCCTTGGAATTTGTATTTGGTAAAGACATAGCAGTTAATGGACACAATGATGTGGAAAAGGCAACCACGTTCATCGAACAAATCCAAGAGATTCACCAGGTAGTACAAGAATAGCTGGAAAAGAGCCAAGCCAAGTACAAGGCAAGGCATGGCAAGCATCAGATGGAGCATAGTTTCCATGTTGGTAATCAAGTCTGGTTGTATATCAGCAAAGACAGATGCAAGGTGAAGGTAAGAAGTTAAAGCCAATAAGGTATGGACATTTCAAAATACTCGAGAAAATTGATGAGAATTCTTTTGCCTTGATTTACCAGCTTACATGCACATCTACTCAGTTCTTAATGCAGATAACTTGAGACTAGTTGAACCTTCATTAATTGAAGATCCCGAAGAGCAGAGTCAATTTCCTTCTATTGATGATCTGTTGCCTGGATATCTTAATGAATTGCAGGAAGATACAGTTCTAGACAGGAAGGTGAGAACTATGCACAGAGGGGATGTTGAGTACCTAAGGATTGGGCTCAAAGGTTCAAAACCAAGTAGTGCAAAATGGATAGAAATTGGGCAAGCAAGGAATCAATACCCTCACTTGATGGATGCTTAAAAATAAACTTTTGGTGGTTGAAAAGCTTTTTCATTGGGAAGGCTATGATCTGAATTGAATCTTAAACACTCTCTAAGTGTTCATAAAATCTTTCAAATTATGCCGAAAAGATTCAAGTCTTATAAAGATCAAGTTATCTTAAGGAATCCTCGTGACAGTTGCAATTTGTGATCGGCACGGAGCAACGAGGACCCTCGGTTGAGCGCGCATACCATTGGCCCATGGTAACACGTGCTGGTGCAAATTGGAAAAACCAGAGGCTGCAGAAAAGTAATTAATTTGGCTTCATGGATTCCACAAAACCGGTAGGATATTAGAAGGCCTCAAGGAGGTAAGCAGTTTCAACCAAGTCCCACCCGATGCCACACGTTGAGTGACATGTGTCTGGTGGAAGAGAGAGAAAACCGCTCACATCGAATGGGTAAACATCACACTATTTACCCTCTCAATATGAATGACGATCGTAGAATCTAGGTGGCCCAGATCAACGGCAGAGGCATGTCCCAATAAATGACTAGATTTGACCAGGTTATAAAGCAAGATTACATGGGATTTGAAGTCCGACGTGGATGATGAGTTGGCAGAATATTTGTGATTTGCGAGCAATCTTGGAGCAAACGGAAATAATGACCATTCAAATGTGTCCAAGGAACCCGACACACTCACCTGTTGCAGAATAGATGGCCACCTCCTTGTGAAGCATTACACAGTGATGATGACGCAGAATAGGGGAATTCAAACTGACAGAGGTAGGAGAACCAACATACTGGGAAGCAGAAATGAACCATCAGAAAGAAGATTGGCTTTAAAGCCACAAACTGACGGAAGAAGAGGGAAGTAGCTAGCATGAGGAAATTAAGAGCAGAGAACGTAGAAAGTAAGTCGAGCTGACCTGCAGAGAAAAGGCAGCATCGAGACAGAGCCAGAGAGAGTCAGAAAGTCTATGCACTCTAAAGAAGGATTGAGAGGTTCAAGCGAGCTCCTCTGTATATATCTCTTATGTATGAGTCTCAGATTGGTCTCATACTACTATGACCAGTCGAGGTCAAGTTTCAGTAAGGAGAGTCTATGTACTCCAGTCCTATTGATCCATATTTGTCGAGTGAGGCTCAGTTTGAGCTCATTGTTGTAAAAACTCTGCTTTAAAAACATAATAGAGAGGCCACCACTGAAGGTTGGACCAGAATATGTAGCCCAGCAGCATTGGGTGAAATCCTTATTAAATTTTTTATATTGCATATTTTCCTGTTGTGTTTTCCCTAACTGCTTCAATGTCTATGTATTTCATAATCTTATTGATTCATTGCATAAAGTGACATAGGCATATCCATGCACATGAGTCTGTAATACCTTGAATTCTTTATCCTGGATAAATTCCACATCAAATTTCGAAAGGAATGTTGCCAACTACTCTATATCTAATCAAAAGACTTAAGAGAGGATTTGAACTAACAATTTCGAAAGGAACATTGCCAACTAATCTATATCCAAAGACTGGAAGAAATTTAAATATAAGAAAAATGATTTTACACACAGATGTGGGTAGATTCTTTAATCATAAAAAAATCACTTCCAACAACCGAATATAGAAAGTCCTTCCTGCTTGTATTCAGGACAAGCTCATGTTTTGGGATTATAACAGTGAAGGAGTCTAATTGGAAACTTATTGGAAAATCAAAATGTAATGATTTTTCTTAGAATTAAGGCCAATTTCATAGATGAAATGTAATATGGTCATACAGAAAAAGCAATTTATGTAAACCAACAACTTCCAACTCAAAAATTCTAACAATATTCCCTGGATTGATAGTTGCTAAGACAATATTGTAGCTAAACAATGATATGATTGATATGTAAACTCATCCAAAGTACATACTTTCCTACCAAGATCGTCCCCTGGACAAAAACCTTTATATTCAAAATTAAATCGAGAAACATTAATTCGGTACTACGCTGGAATTACTTGGATGGACACTGAGAATATTTTCTATCTATTTGGCTACATCGGCCTCACCAAAGTGATCTTCTAGGATATAGTAACCCGATGTAGGATCCGTCATCCAAGGCCTCTTTTTATAACCTTTATCAGACTTGTCAATGGATTTTTTGGCTATATCCTAATTAATCCTCTACTTTCTGTTGTCAACGCTACCGTGTTGTATCCTTGCTGCAAGGGAACATCAAGTAAAAGGGAAAAAAAACAAAAAAAATAATTTTCTATTTCCAATATAAACTTCGATTTTAAAATTTGGGAGAACATTGTTGGAAGGAATTTTAGTGGCGTTATGAAGGGAGCCTACATAACCTGAATGACTAGATTTGATCCCAAATCATATCCATGCCCCCCAAATCGAGAAAGGGCACCGACACTTGTATCCTTCAAATGCAAAATGGATCTCACAATGAGGACATCCATGATCAAGAAGATAAACTTGAGAAATGATAAGAAATATATCTTCAAACTCCAAGGTTGATGTTTAGAGACCAAACGAAAGGCCATTTAAATAGGCCCATCTGAAACAAGCAATGAACTTATTCAATCAATTTTTGGATCAGTAAACTTATGTACAATATTTCTTTCATGTGGTTAGGTACATCACACACCTGTGGTGGATTCATTTACACGTTCACTCTCCTGAACTTGGATGGAATTGGAATTTACTACCAAATTTCACATGATGAGGCTGCGGAGCAGATTTTTGGGCATTCAAAAGCTAAGGGTTTCGTGTCATGTCAAGGTGCTTGATCTCAAGCTAGCTCTTCAAGGAAACCCCAGCAGACGGATGATTGAGAATGATTACGAGCAGTAATATTGATCCTGGGATATAGATGGATTGAACTAGGGTCGCCATCATTTTTCTTGCAATTGGGGACAATGCTGATGCTGGTGGGTGAGAGGTGGAGTTCATCAATCCCATGACCAAAATGAAGCAGGGATCCATCATCCTTATTCAATAACTTGTAGCAAAAATTTGGCGTGCAATTTTTCAATTCGAAATCCCAGACATGAAGGTATTTGAAATCCTTGGTGCAAAAGTAGCATTGAATGCACTTAAGTTCACATATTAATTGCCTTGTGAGAGTCACAATTCTCTGACGTGCCAGAAATCAGGAGGGTTGTGGAATTCCCAGAAGATTGAAAGCATCAACAAAACATGCAACAGAGATGAATGTGCCTCTTTGGCCACGTCAACTAGCTTGGGCAACTTGCAATCGAGATAAATTCGGCGCCCTGTTTCTATGTGAGTATATTTGGGTATTCTATTTTATAATTTATGATATTGTTGTAGTTTTTTTTACCTGCTACCTTTTTCCATTCCTTGTTTCTATATTTCCTATCGGGCACGGGGAAATTCTACTTATGCTGGCGTGGGAAAGTATTTATGATGATTTTTTGTAATGGGGATTATATGAGTGCTTCTAAGTGTGGTCTCTACCTATAGATGTTCTTGTAGGGTAAAGAGAAACACATTGCCAAGGGAGATGTATGAAAAAGATATAGAGTTGAGTAAATAATGTTGTTATTTTTTTCTAAATAAAATAAAAAATAAAAACTTCTTTCCATATATACTTATGGTATTAAATTAAACTTCTTTCCATATATACTTATGGTATTAAATTTATAATTTTAATGGCTCATTATGGTTCTATAACTAGTTACATTTGTTTTTTAAGTTGAGTGTAAACTACACAGACAATGAGTCATAGAATTGTTAAATTTTTTAAACAAACAATGAGTCAAAGAGTTGTTAAAGTTTTTAAACAATTAAACTTTGGTTACATTTTAATATTTTATGGATGTTTTTTTTCCCAACTTGGGAGAACGTGCTGGAAATCTTATCTTATATACCATTTAAGGAATTTGTTTAAAAATATATATTGTTTTTTTAAAACTATTATGATTAATGCCTTATGTTAAAATTTAAGTTTTCTCAAATGTTTTATTATTATTATTATTATTATTTATGGTAATTTTAATTTTCGCTAAATATCTTATACTCATTTTTTCTAAACCTATTAAATTAAATAATATTTTACTAAAATGTTTTTAATTAATAATCACTTTTAAATATTAAATGATATAAAATGGGCATAGTAAACACCAAGAATTGGGTCTTCCATTTCCCTAAGACACCCTTCTTGTTGTTGGCAATTATGGGATTCATTCAATTGGTTCAACTAATATTTGGTCAATTGGTTCTCCACTTGGATTTCCAACTTGGTCCCAACCTGGTGGTGCATATGCGGATAGGTAGGGATTTACGCATTGTCTGTCTAGTTTACTAATTAAAATCATGGCCAACCCAAGAGTGTATGGTTTCCGTCGTAAAACACTTCATGATTTACTTAGCATATTCTTTCCTCACTTAGTCAAATGCTCCATATAATGTTTGAGGCTTAGCCTCCAGACTAGGTAGCTCCATATAAGGTTTCCTAACTCACACCTTCTCAAGTGAATAGATTAATTTATTGCTTTCTGAATGATAGTGGGAATGTGGAGGGCATGGATATATGTAGTGTTTCTGAGAAACAAATTAATATGTTTCTTTAGAATGGCAGTGGGATTGTGGAGAGCATGGAGACATGTGGTGTTTCTAAGCTTCAAAGGCTTATATGTTAGGAAAGGCTTCGTAGATCATGTCTACATATCCCTCACAACTACCAAATGAATTTGTGTGTTCAATGACTCCCATCAACTAAGAAAATGGGAGGATATGAATACAACCATAAACCACGCCATTGAATACAATATTTTCTCCCCAGACTACACATCCTCGGTGTAGTGCCTCAACTAAGTGTCCTAGATGCATATGAGGGCCATCTCGTTCTTTTACGAAATGGCTCCTATTATATCTGGAAGCCCATTTTCCAACACATTCCAACACCACAAGATATTGAAGTATGGAAAGGTGATATATGTTTAATATGTGAGGCCAGACAGTGGAAAACAAAAGGGTTGGCTGGAAAATAACTATCCCAAAAAGAAAATCACCCCTATCCATGAGCATTTTGGAAAATCTGACAATCTAATTAACTCCATTAACACACATATATATAATTTTCAAATTCATTCATAAAACTATAAAATCTAATCACTCAAAGCTCATAAATTGCACATAAATTACAGTTAATAACTTATAATATAAGAAATGGAATAAGGTTGGTTGTGATTATTTTAATTATCTTTATTGAAATTAAAATAATTACTTATAATATTAGCACCGAAGGTGTTGTCATTCTGTATTTTTGAGGTTGAGGGAGTAAACACATAGGACAACATCAAACCCACTTTGGAAGCTAGGATCTAGCCCTGTCAGCTTTAGAGAGGGATCTCTCTGTAAAATTTTGCCTTGTTTTATCTAAATTTTAGGCTAGTTATGACTGTACTGATTGTTTTCATTGAATGGTTTGGTTGATTTAATTGCTATAATTCCATTGGGCTATGGATTCTATAGATTTAACTAGATTTCGCATCAAATTTTAGAGGAGTTTCACAGGGCAAGCTAGGTTGCACTAATTAGATATTTTTAGAAATTTAAATGGATTATGAGAGAGCAGAAATGTAATATTCAATAGAAATTAAGGAGCAACTAAAAATTCCTTAATTTGGCTTCAGAGAAAACATGAAAATTACTAACATCCAGAATAGGGTGCTCTATGTAACATGTCCTATTCATCATAGTTTTTGTTAAGTAATTGAGATTTTCAGAAATAATAGAGAAAGGAAAACAATGTTTAAACACATAAACTAAAGAAACACATCACCATTTTGTACACCACATGAATCACGTAAAAATTTCCTTGTATTATTGATTCTTCCAAAAACTTTAAAAATTACAATTTGCAGAGGAAATTAAATTCAGAAATCAACCCTTAATACTTCAAATAGTGAAGTATTTATGCAAATAATTACAAAATCATTGTCTCAACTGATAGAGTATTATTTGCCTTATTCTAAACAATACAATTTATCTTTGGCAGAAAAATAGGCAACATAGACAGCTGCATGGGAAGGTGGCTCTGTTTTGGTAGATTCAATTGATGAATTAGCCTCAAAACTATGTTGCGCTTATGTGTTGGCTATCGTGTTGGCTGTCGTGCTAGCTATTCTTTTTATTGCATCCAAATTACCCTTTAATCCAGTAAATCACAAAGATATTCCCACCTTTTTTCATCTGGTATGGTTAATTTAATTACCCTCTAGTAAATCTCATCAACCTCAATATATTTTGCAAAAGTTGGCTTCATTGTAAAAACATGTTTTGCGTCATTTTGGATGTAGAAGTCATTTTCCGTGGTTTCTAAAAATTCTTTGGTTATCATATTGCCTTTTATGCCACTGAACTTAACACTACTTTTAGCCATTTCCTTCATCTTCAGAACATAATCTTCCTAACTGATCAATTTATCATTTATCACATATACGCCGGGAAGTCCTTTTTGGATTAATGTTTCAATTTTGTTGCAAAATTTGTTCACTCCTAGCTCTAGTATTTCACATCTTTCCTCCAGTTGATCAATGATGTTCCTTTTATTCAAAATTTTCTTGACTTCCAAAATAGTGGCAATCCTGTCACTAATTCCTAATTCTTCAAGTTCATAATTTTTCTTTGAATTTAGGAATTTTATAATTTTGGAGGCTTCTGTGGGCATTTCTCCCAACGTCTCCCTTACCTGAACAATGGTTTCTATGGCCTTTTCTATCAATTATTTCTATTCGAAAATGATTTGGATAGATGATCAAATATCATTCATAGAGTATAGAATACCCATCCAAATAGTTTCCCTACCTTGGGCCAAGGTCTGACCAATTGATATATCCTTTTCTACCTTCTACAATCTCTCTAACAATCTCTGTGATTTCTGCACTTCAGTAAGATGAGAAGCTTCTATGATTTCTACACTTTAGTAAGATGAGAAGCTTCAACTCTAGCTTTCTTTTATTCTAGAGCTTTGAGATTCCCATGCAATGTATTGATCTCTTCTAACTGGATTGACATGTTCTCGAGTGTCTTTTTCACTTGTTCAACACTTGCAGTATGAGTGGAAGAAGTAGCTACAATGGTTGTTCCTATTTTTGGGAGTTGAGTGATGGGTATGGCATCTAGGAGGACTGTGGCCATCTTCTGACTCTGTTTTTTCTCTTTTATCATCTTTTCCATTTCTTCCTCCATCTACTTGATCTATATATTCTTCTCTATAATCAGCGTCATCATATTAGACTTCCGTGTTTCATCCTCTTTAATGTCTTTGGTTAGGGGATCCTCTATGGCTAGCAGTTTTAGTTTCTTACTCAATGCTACAATATCCATATTTTTCTTCTTGATGATCTCCTATGCAACATTTATATATTTAGGATCATATCTTATCATGATTACCAAATCTTCCAAATATTTGATCCTACTATCCTTGTTAGGCCCCTATACTACTAGTGTCACCCCTTATTGTTATTAGTACAAACCACTTATTATATTGATGTACCCATGTAGTGCCCATATTGTTACTATTGTGCCCCATAGAAGCCCACTATTATTATTATTGTGCCCTTACATTATTATTGTTATGTCGACCTGGTTATTTATTGACCCCTTAGACTCCTATATATAGAAGAGGAGGTCTTTTCATTTGTATCATCAAGAATTGGTTTCATTTTATGTAATGTAAGGAGGTTGTTGCCCCTCGAAGAGGCTGAATTCTAAGGTGTTTATTCTATCTTTTCTATCTTTTTTGAGCTGGTTTCATAACATTTGGTATCAGAGCTTTGGATTCTAGGGTTTCGCTGCTCCAAACAGGTCATCGTGGCATTTTCGCTATAACTTTTTTCTATGATGTTTCAGAAGTCAAAAAAAAAACCCGTTTGAGAATAATTGGCGCTGAACTTTGGGTCCAAATTTCAGAGCGTTTCGTGGGATATTTTTGGAGATATGATCTAAGGAAGTTGGCCTTTTTGCAGACTCCTCAATTACACTCAAAACAGGTGACCTGGGGAAAATCGTCATAACTTTCTTTCTGAGCATCGGATTGAAATTTCGTAAGAAGGTGCACAAAGAGAACGGACTGTAGTTTTCACTTATATATCTTGTAGAGTCAAAGGTTGAAACAATGACACGTGGCACGTCGTACAATTTCCCTCTACTGAATTAGTCTATAATCAGGTCACTGTGGGAGATTTGGCATAACTCTTCATTGGAGAATCCAATTGGGGTTAGACTAGTGGCATTGGAAAGAGGACATAGAGGACTACTACAGGTAGTAGTTTCAGAGCTTAAAGATTTGAAAGTACAAAGTTACAGTCATTTCAAGATTGAGCTCCTAAAATCAAGAAAAATCAAGATGAAGAAGTTTGATGGCAAGGATCCGGTAAATTGGATACGTTAGATGGAGCAATATTTTGATCTACATGGTGTACCACTGTTACAAAAGGTATGTATTGCATCTTCATATTTAGAACCGGATCAATTTTTATGGTATAAAGGGATTTGTTCTCGTAAAAGACTTGTTACATGGTCAATTTTCACGGAGGAAATGATAGCACATTATGAGGATACAAAGAGCAACGCCTTGTTTAGAGCAACACCACAACAATTGGAAAGAGTAAAAGGGCTTTGTGAAATAGTGGAAAGTAAAATTATGAAGCATACCCTTCACAACTATAAAGATGGAAGTGTTGTTTCTCCTAGCCTTCCACAACCTACAAGGGTTACACCACAACAATTGGAAGAAAAAAGAGAAAAAGGCCTTTGTTACAATTGTGATAGAAAATGCACTAAAGGTCATAAGTGTGCTGAGAAGAAATTATTTTACATAGAATATGAAGAGGAGGAGGAAAAGGATCAAGAATCATCAAAAGAAGAGGATATATGCCAGGACCCCACCCCAGAGAAAGAAGAAATGAATCATACCATATCGTGTAAAGCATTGGCAAGAATTACCACTCCTTAAACTCTCAAGATAGAAGGACATATCAAGAAGGAAAAGGAGCAAGAAAGGTCAAAAGAAGAAGATATACTCCAGGAACAAAGCCTAGAATCCAACCATATCTTGTAATTCATTGTTTGAAATTACCACTCCTCAAACTATCAAGATAGAAGGACACATTAAGAAGAAAAATGTT
>APFE030849481.1:0-20371 GCA_000404065.3 Pinus taeda | reverse complement strand
GACAAGGTTGTGGAGGAGTATAGGGACATTTTCGCCTCGACTACAGGGGTACCTCTGCACTATCAGGTCAACTACTCCATCGATATGGTCCCAGGCATGCCACTACCCGATGGACCGATATATCGATGCTTTGGTCTGGAGAATGATGAGATCAAGAGGAAGATTCAGGAGATGTTGTAGAAAGGGCACATTAGGCTAAGCTCATCACCCTATGGGAGCTTTATTGTATTGGTACAAAAGAAGGACAAGACCTGGAGACTCTTTGTTGTCTATCAGGCACTGAACAAGATCATTGTCTGGAATAGGTACCCAATCCCATGGATTTATGACCTTCTGGACTAGCTCAAGGGTGCCAAATATTTCAGGAAGATTGAATTGAAGTCTAGTTATCAATAGGTGCCTATCAAACCCTCCAATGTGTGGAAGACCGCCTTCAAATCCAAGGAGGGAATTTTTGAATGGTTGGTCATGCCTTTTAGGTTGACAAATGGCCCTGCAATCTTCATGAGATTGATGGATGACATCTTCCGACCCTTCATTAATTCATTCATGGTGATGTATTTAGATGACATCTTGATCTTCAACCAAAGTTGGGAAGAGCACCTCCACCATATTCGATAGGTCCTTCAAACCCTGCAACAACACAAGCTATGTGCGAATTTAGAGAAATGTACTTTTGGCATGACCCAAGTTCAATATATGGGGTGCATCATTGATGAGAAGGGTGTGCATGTGGACCCAACCAAGATACAAGTCATTCGGGATTGCCCAACCCCAACCACTCTTACATAGCTTCGCAACTTTCTGGGCCTTGCCAATTTCTACCGTAGGTTTGCGTTCACTTGGCCTTTAAGTCAAGTGACCAAGGGCGAAGTGAAAGCAATTTGTTTTGGTCTAAAACCAAAAAAAAGGCGTTTTCCAAGTTGAAGCATCGTCCCTACTCTACACTAGTGCTCACATTACCAAACCTGCATCAACCATTTGAGATTGAGATAGAGGTTGTCAACAAGATGATCGTACACATTTTGTGCATGTACAACTCAAAGCATCCACACACATGGGATGAAAGCCTCCCCTATGTTCAACACAACTACAACAGATATCTCCACAACTTAACATACCATAACCCCTTTCAGGTAGTGCTGATATTTCAACCATTATGTCCCATTGATGTGGCCATACCATTTTTAGAAACGGAAAAATTCGGCCCACGTTCAGTCTGAAGCCGACAGGATTAACAACTTCATTGAACACATTCAACATATCCACCAGCAAGTCCATGGTATATTGGAAAAATCCAAAGCTAAGTACAATAAGCGCCATGATCAACATCGAGTGTCGCACAAGTTCTAAGTGGGCGACAAAATTTGGCTACATTTACAGAAGGAGCACCTTGTTGGACCCCACCGCAAACTTCACCTGCTCCGATATGGGCCATACACCATCGCTAAGTTTGTTTGTGATAATTCCTCCGAGCTCACCATCCCAATGTTCCTTGGTCTGCACCTAGTGTTCAATGTAGACCGCCTTCGACCATACTTTCCACCATTGTTGGACACATCTGACATTGCAGAACAAACCACACGAACAAATCTCAACCAAGACTACATGGAACAAGCCACAACTGATCAGATCATGGACATGCATATCAAGAACACTTGCCAATAGAGGATCCATCTATCTCGAGTTGTCAAAGCAAGCAAACTCCTTCACTAGGGAAAGTGGTTAACCATGGACCAGGGTCAACAAAAATTTCCTCATCTCATGGAGGATTTGCACTCAATGGGAACCATTGCCTCTTAAGGGGGGCACATCTAATCTAGGTGGATATTGGTGGCCACCTGCCTATTCCACCTAGACCTCCAGTTAGTTTCATCTATTTCCTTGTTTATTTCAATAATTACTATTTTTAGCAGTTTTTTAGGTCCTGAACTTCCGGAGTAGTTTTGACCCCCTAAACGATGTTTTTCTGAGGTCTTCTACAGGCTAACATGGGGCCTACCACAAATCCTGTATTACTCAAAGAGACATTTCCAATAAGGTATCATACACGCCAAATAAAGATATATGACCAAGTTACGACCCCGGGAAGATGGATGCCCAAGTAACCCCAATGAGGCCCACAAACTCTTGAAGTGACATCTCCTGGGGTTAGGGTTTTGGTTCTTTAGGGTTTTCTCTTGTTGTTCAATAATAAATAGGCCCTTGAGCCTCATTATAACACAGTTTAGAGGCATGTAGCCGCCACATCTCTTCTCAAAGATAAGCTACCATCGCCCAAGCTAGTTTATTTCCATTCTGTTTGTAAGCATATTTCAGTATTTTGATATTAATGAAATGAAGTGTTATTTCTACTACATCTCTATATTTATGGTTATATCTGTAATTTTTTATCTTCTTGTTTAAGTTCGGATCAAAATAACTGTCAAATTTTGGCCCCATTTGTACTAGTGTAGATCACTAGCCACTACAATACCTGTAGGCCCAAACTAAGCTACAAAAGACTAGGCATTATAAGTGTGTGGAGTTTCTACAATAGTTTCATTTCGTGATTAAGTATGAGAAGGGTAGGAAAAACAAGTTGGAGGAAATAATTTCAATTCCACCGACATCAAAGATCACAACTTTGGGAACTCTTATGCATATGGAACCATTCACCATGATGCATATAGAGAGGCATATTTAGAGAATGATGACTTCAAGGAGGTGTTTCAATAGTTGTAGAGTCAAAGTCATGTGGACGATTGTGTCAACACCATTCACTACTATCTCTTTGGTGGGTTACTCTATAGGATGGATACCTTTGTGTTGATAAAGGTGAGTGATTGCAATTGATTAGAGTGGCTCACACCTCCAAGGTTGCAAGGCACTTTGGTGTAGGGAAGACAGTGGCCAACTTGTAGAGGCATGTGTATTCACCCAAGATGCAAGAACATATAGCTAGGTCCATAAGAAAATTTATGCTTTATTGCACTAGCAAGTCTAGTAATAGGAAACAGGGTCTATCTCATCCCTTACCTATACCCACTTGTCCCTAGAAATCATTTCCATGGACTTTGTGGGAGGTTTACCAACAAACAGGAAGGGACACTGACTGCATGTTTGTGGTGGTTGAGTGTTTTGATGCTCTATGAAATGACCACCAATGGGTGAGAAGTAATACAATTTTTCTTTGGATAGGTCTACCCCCATACATGCACATTTACTTAGTTGTGAATGTGGAGAATTTGAAGCTCAATGAGCCTTCCATGCTAGATCATGAAGAGGAACATGTGCTACATTTTCTATAGGATTTGGCACTATATGCTCATATAGAGTTCATAGATGATACAATTTATTAGAAGAGGTCCAGAACTACAAGGTAGTGACAACATGATCTTCGGTAGATCAGGTTGAAAGGACAACTTCTAGGCAAGGCCCATTGGTAAACCTGAGAGAATATGGAGGAAAAATTTTCCTCACCTCATTTAGTAGATGATTTTGGGGACCAAAATCCTCCCAAAATAAGGAGGTGTGATCCATATTAGATCATTATATATTTTTTCATCCGTATTGATGTTTTCAGAGTGGAAAGAGTGGAGGAATCAACTTGTAAGATTAGTTTGATCGACATGACCTAGTTTGGAAAATTAGGGTCTGAAACCTTTTGAGAGAATTTTGAGGCATTAAATGATGTTTTTTGGTGGTAAATTTATTTTAATTTAGTGAAAATATTTTTACCCTACTCCACACATAAAGAAATTTCCAACAATGCAAGAATAACCTCAATCAAACTCTATATGAAAAAGTTATGCCACTTTGAAGTTGACCTTCCTATTTCCACCACCATAATTTGAGAGGTTGCCATGTCATCCCCATAATTCATGGAAAGGGGTTATTCACGTGATTATGATGAAGTATTCTCTATAAGAGTCCATATTATAACTATGTTCAAGAGTTGAGATTGTCAAACCTAATAATTAATATGCTATTGGGTTGTGTTATAACTGGACCACTAGGAGGAAAAGGGGTTCCATTCTTTTTTAGTCCATTTGTTCCATAGACAAGTAGAGTAACCAAGAAGGATAAGGAGAGAGTACACAAAGAGGATTTGTGCACTTTAGTAGCCCATGGGCCATGTGCCTTACTTCTCTGTACTTACAACTATTTTCTATTCATAGAAAGAGACTAGAGCAACCACACCTTCGAGCTGGGTTTTCTCGTGAAAGGGTTTCCTAGGATCTATTTTGTGTCAAATGTGGTTTCATGGTTTTTTATTTCGATGTTCTTTAATTTTGACATAACTTTTATTTTGCATGCATAAACAATAAAGAATAATCTAAAGATCCATAGATTTATGAGGAATAAACCCTAATTGTGTATATTTTTTGAGTTTTAATTATAGATTTACTAATTCTGTTGCGATGAATTTTCTAGTGGAATAGCCATGGTAGTTTACGAATCAAATTAGAACTAGAATTTATGAACTAAAAGAAAAGGTAAATAACAATTAAATGGTCTAGAAAGTAAACATGATATCAAACCTAACAAAGAGGAAATGAATAAGATTATAGAGTTAGACCATGAACACAACAAAAGAAACTCAAATCTCATAATTTTTTGCTTGAAATAGGAGAAAAAGAGAGGACACACTAACTATTGTCAAGTAAGAAATACATTATAAACTATCAATTGAAACAACTAGTCTCATATAGGCAAAGAGATTGAGAAAAACAATTGAGAATAAGAATTAGTTAATTCATGTTAAGATAAGCTCTAACACCCATATATGTGGCATACTCAGTAAAAGTCCAAGTCCCAAATAGTTAAGAATATTTTGAATGAATATCTAATTCTAGAAGATCATGTTGAGTTCAGGAAGAAAATTCTAAAAGTAAAATAAATTAAGAAGGAAAGAAATTAGACAATAACTAGAAATATAATTTCTAAGCTATTATTAGTGACTAGACATAAGAAAAGGCAATTAAAATTGGGATTTAGGATACTTTGTATCCACTCTTGGAACTATTGTGGCTTTCCATGGAGCGTAGGTCCCATGTCATGATGTTGGATCATGAGAAAAATTGATATTATAGTGCTTATTGAAGCTTGGGATCATGAAGAAGCCTAGGTCCCTAACATGGGAGGTTTTGTATTGTGGTCGATATATAACAATAGGTCTTACCACGTATGGTTGGAGGAAAATATTATGAGATAAAGAGGAACATTTTCCCACATATTAGGTTTTATATTAAAGACTATTTCAATTAGTACATGTGCGATAGATATTTCACATATTAATCCCAAAAATATTTGCATAGTGATATGTTATTTTTCACCTATTAATTCTGCTTTTTATAAGAAAAACGATCTAGATAATAATTTCCCTTATAATGAATTATAACAAGATATTGAAAAATTGAGAAATGAAGGCAATATCCTATTGCTTGTAGACTTTAATACTAGAATAAGAATTAATAAAGGTATTATTTTAAGCAATGATTCCAACTCTAGTCCTATATGACTAGATGAGGACTTTGACTTAATTAGTAGATACAAAGGAAACTTTAATGACTTGGTTGAGAAAATGTTTAGGTCTTAGCCAATCATGCTCTATAGTTCTCAAGATATGATAATTTATAGTAGTTTAAAAAAGTGTCCAAAATCATTTAGGATGACTTGCATCCATGGGCTTGGCAGTGGTATTGTAGGGAATATGCTAGATCTAATATCACCAAATGCAACAAATAGTAGATATTGACATCTTAAACGACCATGAGTGATTCAAATCATGAAATTTAACCCCAACTCTAAAGTTTGTCACACACAAAACCCCATATAAGAGAATTATGATAGCCAAAAGTATTTAATCTTCGAAAAATGAACAATAATCTTTTCTAAAGGATTTAATAATGAATTAGGTATCCTATCAACTAAGAACAATATTGAAGGTTTCTATCATGATTTTATGATAACCCTCTCCACTTTCATCAATAAGTTCTCTATGAAGGTGTTGAGTAAAAACAAAATAGAATAAGGTGTAAGAATTTTAGAAAATCCACTAGGGATGCCTCTAAAGAGTCCCTAAAATTTGACAAGATAAGTTGGTACAAAGGCCAAATAAATAGAAGAAAATATATAGTAATATAAACTTTTACACCTCTCTAAGCTAGATCCTAAGAAATTCTAAAAAAAATCTAATTTGTAAAATTAAAGAAAACAATATGATTTCTTTGAGGGATTGGAATTCCTACCTTAGATTTTTTATGAATCATCTAATGGTGTAAGCAACATTTAAACTGTTTCTACAAAGGACAACTTTTCTTCTTTAGAATACACAAAGTTTGGGGTTTAGCCGATCACAAACGGGAAAGCTAAAGACATAGAAATATGTTTTTTAGATTCCCGTGGGCTTGTGATTTGATACGTGATTTTTTCAAAGTAAGCTCCACATTAGACATTTTGATAGGTAAATGTTTAGAATCTATTAACCGGATTTATCATCAGGACATAAAAGTCAAGGAGAAAAAGGAAGGAAGGAAAGTTAGAAATGCAAGATAGAGAAGGGATAGAGAAAAGAAGAGAAGTGGAGGAGAAGCGTTGGTTCAATAATTTCGCAAGAAAAAAACCAAATGGCTAAAACCTTGAATTATTAGGTGAAGGAAAAATAAAAGAAAGTTAAATTACTAGGTGAAAGAAAAATAAAAGAAAGTTAATGCAATTTTTTTTATTAGAATAACAGATTATTGTAATAAGTAAAAGTTAATAAATTAATTAATATATAGAATTATATAAAATAATAAAGTAATATGTAAAATTAATAACAATATATAAATTAATGTATTAATATATAATTTAGTATTATATCAATTAATAATAATATATAATTCAATAGTATAATAAATTATTAAATTCAATTAATTAAATAGTTATATTTAATATTAACTATTGTATTATTATTAAATATGAGGATGAATATCTTAGAGGAAAAAAGGAAAGAGGGAAGAAGGAGCTAGAAAATAAGAAGCCGAAGGAGAGGAGAGGGGTATAAGAAAAAGAGAGGTATAGGGAGGGGATGGAGGAGAGGAGTAAAGAGGAAAAATGGAAAGTAGGTTATGAGGGAAAGGAGAGAAGAGGGAGCAAAGAATAGAAAATCGAAAAATACAAGGGAGATGAAGAGGGAAATAGAGATTAAGTTCAACAGTAGGGAGATTATGAATGGTCAATTAGTGGAAGCCAACTTTTACTAATTACCAAGCCTTTATTTCTATTTAGGTTGCTCGGATTTTTGGAAATTTCTAGGGCCTCTCTAGTGTGCCTCTTAAAAAAATGATTTTCTCTAGCAAGAATTTGGGTGTCTTTAATACAAACATGATGTTTTAGTTTGATCAAATGTTCATATAAGGACGAAGATATGATACATTCATGATGCTTGCAATGTGTTCCTTCATCCTAGTCTTGAATGAACCCCCAGTTTCACCAATGTATCATTTCATGTGAGAACAATAAACCTTACAAACCCCTCTCTGTCAGTGATTGCCAATATCATCCTTGACATACCTCATATTCTATTTTAGTGTGATCGAGGGTTAAAAAGATGTGATAATGTTCATTGTTTTTGGCACTCTTGCAATCTTATCAGTGAATGTAGGGAATGTATGCCCTTTTAACAATGTTGTTATCAATAGATTTTGTTTGGCTTGGCATTCTTCTTTTAACTTTGGTAAAGGCCTTCTTAATGTCTCTTTCTTTATATCCTATATTTTTAAAAACCTTCGCTAGGTGATCAAATTCTTCTTATAAATGTTTTGAGTCACATATCCTAAATGCTCTAGTGGCCAAGGTGTTTAAAATGCTCTACCAAGTGGGAATCCTAAAAATTGAAAGACCCGTCCTCCTCTTACATTCACAAGCTCCTCAATATAACTGTTTCATAGGGTTTTCTTAAAACCTAAAACGAAGGTATCATTGTTCCTATTTTAAACAAGAGGGTAAAAGAAATCCCTCTAATTATAAGACTATTATGATTAGCCTTGCTTTAGCCAAAATATATGGAATT
Organism: Pinus taeda; assembly: GCA_000404065.3. NCBI lineage: Eukaryota > Viridiplantae > Streptophyta > Pinopsida > Pinales > Pinaceae > Pinus > Pinus taeda. The sequence continues at coordinate 12,333 of APFE030849481.1, read as the reverse complement.
ATTCTTGAAAAAAAGGTCAATGTAAGGATAGAAAATTGCAAAAGAAAAATAAATATCATGTTGATTTAGAAGCTATCATTCTACTATGAATGCGTTAGTATGCTTAGGAATATTATATAGGACTATTACAATACTAAAACCAATCTCTTGTGTTGCATCATTGAAGTTAGAAAAAGATTTAACATGGTGCCTAGAACTAGAACTAACCATTAGAATATGGAATAGATTAGAAAAACTAAAACTTATTTTTGGGTGGAGAATTATTGCAATAAGAAAACATTATCACTAGTTTTAGAGATAATAACCGTGGGTTAAAAGAAATTAATTTTAATATAAAAATTGAGGAAGATTTCACTTTATCTCCGGCACTTTTTGACACATATCAACAAGTTAGAAAGTTGTTTGTAAAAAGCTATTTCTCGTTGGAATAACAATCATGATGATGGTCATTCAGCCGATAACTTGTCGTAGCTTCCCATGCCATGCTCCCGCGGGATTATGACAAAGACTGCCGTGATCCCGACAAATAATTAAAAGTCATCCACGATTTTTGTCATGGTTAATCAAAACAAAACTTAAGGTTATGGCAATCAAATTCAAACATGTCACTTACGCTTATGGCAATCAAATTCAAACGTATCACTTACGCTTATGGCAATCAAATTCCATAAGGACAATAATAGTATGGAGGAAGTCAAATATCCATACAAATATATCCAATTGGTAACGGAGGAAGTCCCATGTCCCGATGATAACAGAGATTTCTATGGTGTTGTCTTTTCCCATCGAAGAACTGTTGCGATTCAATTGACATTACAAGCGACTTCATAATGAGTTAAGGACAACCAAGCAACTCGGAAGACCTGTTGCGATTCAATTGACATTACAAACACAAATTTCAGTAATTTAGTGCTGGAACGCCCGTCTGTCGTGATAACCACGCCAAAGCGCGGGTCTTTCTGGAACGTCCGTGACCCGTCTGTCGTCTTTTTATCGATTATTGCGCCGTGATAACCACGCCAAATCGCAGGTCTCTCTGGAACGTCCGTGACCCGTCTGTCGTGTTTTCAGCAATTATTGATCCGTGATAACCACGCCAAAGCGCAGGTCTTTCTGGAACGCCCGTGAGCCGTGACCCATAAGTTTGTTGAATCTGATTTCTTGCTTCTTCTCAATTATTGCTCCACAACTGCCACGGCAGTGGAGCAATGGAGACTAAATTAATATGCAGTCACAGAATTTGAAGAAAACGTATTGTCTCCCATCTCAAGTCTTTGATGACTTTTTTATCCAGCGCCATTATTATTTGTGTCCCCTTCAACATGGAGCTTTCGCTTTCCTTTCTTTTACAATATATGAGTTTATGAGTTTCTTCAGTAAATTTGTTGAATTTTCTTCCTTCACTTTCAAATGGAACGCATTTACGCATTTGTATGGCTTTCAAGCCTGGAATTTAACGTTCTACAGAAAGTTTTTTCCAATCGGAAATTTTCCGAACGTTTTGTTGCGTGCACCATACGGAGAGTGTCTTTTCGTGCGTTATTGCCTCACCACACCCCACTTTATGTTGGTTATTGCCTCACAACCTCTTGCAATTCAATTGACATTACCAACCATTTTTCATAATTGAATTTGATTTCTTGTTTCTTCTCCATTATTGCTCCACAACTATCACGACAATGGAGCAATGGACAATGAATTGATATGCAGTCACAGAATTTGAAGAAAAAGCACGGTCCTATCGCCCATCTCAAGTCTTTGATGACTTCTTTTGTCCACCGCCATTATTATTTATGGCCTCTTCGACACGGAGGTTTGGCTTTCCTCCTCACTGCCTAGCTCACGAGTAAACCACTATTTAGCTCACGAGTAAACCACTTTTTATGAGTTTCTTCAGTAAATTTGTTGAAATTTTCTTTTTATCTACCGTCATTATTATTTATTTATGTGCCCTTCCACACGGTGGTTTGCTTTCCTCTTGTACTTTCTTTTTCTAGGTCATTGCCTCTCTCACAAGTAAACCACTTTATATGAGGTTTATTTTCTAGTTGAAATTTCCTTCTTTACATTATTACACATTTGTGTGGTAATTTTTTAAGTCATCAAAAGTATGGTGATTTTGGAACTCTTTTTTTAATGGTTTTTGAACTTACTATTGTTTAAGGTCATAGATCGATTATAATTTTAATGGATGTTAATCATTATCATCATCATTAATGCCAAAGATGTTGCTTATTAAATTATCGTAATTGAATGGATTGGAGAGTGAAGGAATGAAGGACTTGTATACACATTATAACTAGCTCAACTATATAAATTAAATGTTGAATGGATTGGAGAGTAAAAGAATGAATGAATAATTTAAAGAGGCTCTGCTCTACAAACCCTAACCCTACATTATGCTACCTCGATCCCTTGTGACCAATGGTCGGTAAGGGAGGGCTCCTCCCCCGCTAGATGCGATTGTAGTAGCTTTTAAAGCATTGACAAAAATTCGAACTTCGCTAGGAAGGAAAAGAACATCGACGTTGTTCCACTCCCTCCCACATTTTGTCGAGCAACAATAGCCTACACAGATTGTGTGTTGGTTAGAAAATTCACCGACATGTGGCCATCTCCCAAGTCCATTGAGCAATGGGTGGAGAGAAAATGGAAAGTGAAGATGAAAGGCAGATTGGGAATATATGCAATCAACAATGGACACTTCTCATTGCTTTTCAAGTCAAGTGAAGGGAGGAAAAGGAGATCATCTTCAAAAACAAACCCTAGTTCCTTGGGACAAGGGGAATGTACTTAAACAAATTGTCAATTGATTTTGATCCCACAGAAGACATGCCCACAACTTTTCTAGTCTGGGTGAAATTGTCGAGGCTTCCTCTCTCCTGCTGGGGAGATGATTGTCTCAGCGCAATCAGAAATGGAGTAGGGAGGTTTATATCGATAGAACAAAACCCAAATGTGTAGAGTTCACCTCTACCAGTAAATGTATTGAGGCGGACTTAGAAAAGGGATTCTCAGTGGAAATATTTCTCACATGGGAGAATGGAAGCACTGCCAAACCCTAGACTACGAGCAACTTCCCTTCAAGTATCGAGTCCTTCATGACTATAGACACTTTGCTAGGGATTTTAAGAAGGCAAATAAGGGAGAAGTATTTCAGCCCCAACAAGATGAGTAGGTGGAAAACGCAAAGGAAAAGTGGCAATAGAAGGAGACATGCCCAAAAAAGGCATCTTCCTTGCACAATGTTACTCCCTCAACCTCTACAAACCCCTTTGGGGTGCTTCAATTGAATGGTGAAAAAACATTAGAGGACCCGAATGTTCCCCAAGAGTCGTTAGAGGAAGAGGATACAAAAGATGAAATGAAATAAGAAGGGGAGATCCTAGAGTGGCCAAAGGAAGGGGAAAAAAGGAAGCCCCATCTCCTGAAGATCAAGTTACAAATCTCACCCCTATGGTCCAAGAACCCTTGAAGTCCAAAGATGATGAATCACGCACATTGTTGTTCCAAGTTCGTGCTATGGACTTTACCCCATCTCGACAACCACAGTTAGTAAATCACCATAGAAATATCGCCACTAGGAATACATCTCCCTCCAAGTGGAAATGAGGACTCGAGTAGCCATGAAACAAAGAGCACTGAAAAAAGAAGAAGATGTAGACACTCCAAAAAAGAACCAAGGGAGAAAAAGGCTAACCTCAACAAAAAACTGGCTAGTCAGCCTCAAATTTTAGACATTCCGAAAGAATCAGGATTCAAAGGAGGAACGAGTGAGGAAGGAGGTCGAAAATCCAATTCTCTTACCAAAAATTGATGAAGATAATCTCTTGGAATATAAGGGGAATGGGTGACCCAAAAATGCCCTCTATATAAAGGATTTGGTTAAATTAGAGAAGCCCTCAATTTTTTTTACAAGAATCAAAATTAATAGATTTTGAGCTCATGAAAGCCTCAAAGGTATTTTGGAATGAAACGAGTGGTGTCGAGTAAAGCTCAAGGGGAGCCTCAGGAGGCCTAGGCATGTTCTGGGACAATGTTGTCTTCTCCTTGATATAATCTTAGTCAACTACGTACTAGGTAGTAGCATATATGGAAAATAAAGGAATCGGGGATAGAGTCAAATTGTTGAACATCTATTCCCTCGTAACTTACAATGAGAAAAATCAATTCTGAGATAATCTCATCTCCCTAAAGGAAAAGTTATGGCATCAAAAATCCATTGTAGGCAGTGATTCTAACACAACTTTGTTTACATCCGAAAAAAGGGAGGCTCACTGGTCAGCGATCCTTTCAGAGAGCGAATGAAGGATCTTATGGAAGAATGGGATCTTTTAGACTTCATACAGACAAAAGGAAAATACACTTGGTCAAATAGAAGATGTGGGGCAACGAATATCATTGCGAGGTTAGATCAATTTTTAATACATAGCTCTCGGGTTTTATCAGGTTGGGATGCCTCCTCCTCCATTATGCCTCAAGGCGACTTCAACGATTGACCAATTAAACTCATAATGGAAGTGGGAGAGGACCTAGAACCAATTCCTTCTAGGTTCAACCCAGGACAGTTGTGAGAAGAAGGCATAATGGACTGTTGGGAATCGAAAATTGTCATTATACCAAAACCTGCATAAATGGACTGAGTAAAAAGAGAGATTCAATACTTGCATAAATGGAGTGACATATGTTAGACACTCCAAAAAAGAACCAAGGGAGAAAAAGGCTAACCTCAACAAAAAACTGGCTAGTCAGCCTCAAATTTTAGACATTCTGAAAGAATCAGGATTCAAAGGAGGAACGAGTGAGGAAGGAGGTCGAAAATCCAATTCCATTACCAAAAAATTGATGAAGGTAATCTCTTGGAATATAAGGGGAATGGGTGACCCAAAAATGCCCTCTATATAAAGGATATGGTTAAATTAGAGAAGCCCTCAATTTTTCTTTTACAAGAATCAAAATTAATAGATTTTGAGCTCATGAAAGCCTCAAAGGTATTTTGGAATGAAAGCAGTGGTGTCACATAAAGCTCAAGGGGAGCTTCAGGAGGCCTAGGCATGTTCTGGGACAATGTTGTCTTCTCCTTGATAGAATCTTAGTCAACTACATACTAGGTAGTAGCATATATGGAAAATAAAGGAATTGGGGATAGAGTCAAATTGTTGAACATCTATTTCCTCATAACTTACAATGAGAAAAATCAATTCTGAGATAATCTCATCTCCCTAAAGGAAAAGTTATGGCATCAAAAATCCATTGTAGGCAGTGATTCTAACACAACTTTGTTTACATCTGAAAAAAGGGAGGCTCACTGGTCAACGATCCTTTCAGAGAGTGAATGGATGGTCTTATGGAATAATGGGATCTTTTAGACTTCATACAGACAAAAGGAAAATACACTTGGTCAAATAGAATATGTGGGGCAGCGAATATCATTGCGAGGTTAGATCAATTTTTAATACATAGCTCTTGGGTTTTATCAGGTTGGGATGCCTCCTCCTCCATTATGCCTCAAGGCGAATTCAATGATTGACCAATTAAAGTCATAATGGAAGTGGGAGAGGACCTAGAACCAATTCCTTCTAGGTTCAACCCAAGACAGTTGAGAGTAGAAGGCATAATGGACTGTTGGGAATCGAAAATTGTCATTATACCAAAACCTGCAAGTATTAGTCAATGATCATATCTCCAGAGATAAGGATCCATGAGAGGTGGTTGTCCATGTTGGGAAACACACGAGGAGTGTTGGTTTATCCAATGTCCAACAATCTCCCCCCTAACATGAGCTGGGTGTGTATCGAACTCATGACCTACACTCTGATACCACTATGATCCTCCCCTTTATTTTTCTTGAGAAGCATTTCTTATTATTTCTTCTTACCTCCCCCTTTGACATTAGTGGAAAGGTAGTTTGTTTGTAATGAAACTCAAATTAATTAAGATTGTCTAAAGCATATTTTCCTTTGTTTTTCCTCCTCAATTCTACTTCACATTAGCTCTTCTATGTGCTAGGTAATTAATGAAGAACACCTCAATCAATTCTCACACATTCTCTAACTCTCTAACCATTAAGCCTTGCAATCTCACACATTTTTATAAGCATGATTTGATGGTTGTTAGAATATTCTACATGAGAAATAACGCTCTCTCCCAGGGTGCAAATAACATCGGTAATATATCAATAAAATTTGTGGCTGCCAATATGAAGATAATAACGTTGAATGAATCAATCGGGGTGGTGCAGTGGAAGCGTGGTGGGGCCATAACCCCTTGCTAGGAATCATGATTTTCGTTATACTAAAATTCACAGGTAGTCAATGATTATATCGCCAGAGATAAGGATCCATGAGAGGCAGTTAGTTAATGTCACAAAACACATGGGGAGTGTTGGTTTATCCAATCTCCAACAATATCCCCCCCAACGTGAGCCGGTTGTGTATCAAACTTGTGACCTATGCTCTGATACCACTTGTTGGGAATCACAATTGTCGTTATACCAAAACCTGTAGGTATTATTCAATGATCATATCTCCAGAGATAACGATCCACAAGAGGAGGTTAATCCATGTCGCGAGTCACACAGGGAGCATTGGTTTATCCAATGTCCATCGTGCACATCATCAACCAAGCATGGTGTATTCAAGTTACCCTTTCTCCAGCCTTCGTGTGGGAAACAAAACTAAAAAGGGTTAAGCATGCTCTTCGATAATTGGTAAAAGAATACTTTGTTCTACTAAGTAAAAAGAGAGATTCAATACTTGCATAAATGGAGTGACACATGTTAATTATGGAGAGAAGCAAGGTAGAAGAGCAACATCTAAAGAGAGAAAAATAATTAAACTCTCTCTACTTCCAATAATGCAGGGAAGTGTAGGAATTTTGACAGTTGAGAAGCACATGGATTAAGGTAGGAGAAAGGAACATGGCCTTCTTCCACAAGCAAGCAAAGGCAAGGGAGTTGCAAAATAGAGTTAGAGAAATTACACTAGAAGGAAAATAAAATAGAACTTATTTTACTAAAATCAAGGAAGAAACCTTCACCCATTTTCAATCTCTCTATACATTACATTGTGTTGCATTTCACCAAAGATAAATAATTCCTCTCTCCCTTCCTCTTGAGATATCAAAAAAAAAAAATCAACTCCTAGTACAAAGGATCGAGGAACAAGAAGTGGTGGAGGAAATTTGGTCTATGGATCTAGATAAGGTTCCCAGATAGGATGGGTTCCTAATCAATTTCTATAGGATTTTCTAGAGTGAGATTAGGAAAGACCTCCTTCAAATGCTCAATTGGTCCATGAACAAGTGCAAGGTGGAGGGGAGCACAAAATCTTCCTTCCTTTCCCTCATCCCAAAAGAATCTAATCCGATCAACTTCTCAAGGTTCTGGCCAAAATCTCTCTGTAATGCCTCTTACAAAATATTGACTAAGATCATGACTAGTAGATTAAAGGCGTCCTTTCGATATTTATTTCTAAAAAGCAAGGAGGATTCTTCAAACAAATACATATATTAGAAAGCATCATCCTTGTTCAGGAAGCTATCCACTCAATCAACGATAAAGGTGAACCAAGTTTCGTCATAAAGTTGGACATGGAAAATGCTTTTGATCGGTGTGTCATTCCTTCCTCTTCCTTATTCTTGGAAAACTTGGTTTTTGTAGTCAATTTATTTCATGGATAAATCATGTAGTAGCTATCCCCATATTTCCCCCTTAATAAATGGCATGCCAACTCCTTTCCTTAAGGTCTCTAGGGGTCTTAGATAAGGTTTCCCTTTGTGCCTTCTTCTGTACATTTTAGTTGATGCATGGGATAAAAAATATGCTTAAAAATCAAAGTGCTCAAAATCTCCCAAAAATAGCACCAAATCGTAGATTTCATTGTTTTGATTCCAATGATGCTTGAATCACCTCAATCTCACACCATATGTGAAAGTTATCACATTTTGAAGTTTTTTGCAAACAACTAAAAACTCAACTTGCATGGTTGACTGAGATGCTGACTAGGTAGGCCGTATAGGTGACGTGGTGCTGATGTTAGCAGGTGACTATGCATGTACAACATACATGTGGCCCAATCATGCGCTTGTGGCTCAGTTGTACGAGGATAAGTGGCACAATTTTATTGTTTGTTTGTTTTTATGGAGTACCAATCATGAGGTGCCACATGATCCAATGGGAGGGCATCATGTGGACCTCTATTTTTGTGAAAAAATTGTTTGAACTTAAATGTTTAACATTTTGCCAAAATTTCAGTGGGATTTCTGTTGCACCCATCCGAATTTATCACCTGGTGATTCTGCCAAAGGCGGTGTTGATGGTGTTGGACCCGCCAACATGTCAGGGGATCTCCCCAGTAAGAAATACCAACTAAAACTCAGACCATTTGGTGTAGGAGTCCCAACAGTGGGTCATATGGTATCGCCTTGATCGTGATTTCCGTAGAGGTAAGTAGGATTTCCTTGTTGGTGGCAAGGGTGTGACTAGTATAACAAGCCAAGGAAGGTGCATGAAGGGTTCTAACACATGGAAAGGGGAATGAGTGCACCACTTAGAAACCTATGAAAAGACGCAGCTTGGAAGGGAACACACGAGAAAATATGCATCAAAAATTGGAAGGCAAGTTAACCAATAATCCAAAGTGATGATTAAAAACCAACAACACATCTCAGTAAGATTCATACAAACATATATAGAAAGAGTCCATACATACATGCGTAAGAAAACAACTACATATATCATTAGAGTAACCAAGACAACTGAACTACAATAACAACATATGCATGAAACATGCTGGCTCTTTTATATTAAGAAAGTGAAAGTTCCAATCACACATACAACCATGACCAACCACTAGTTCCGACAGCGGAACGTTATAGTCATAGCTGCCTACTCCTCCAAAGAGATGTACTATCTTTGCTCTGTGGAGAAGCCAAGGTGCATTACAATACACTCCAAGCTTTCTCTAAGATATACCTATAGGAATTTTGGCTCCCAAAATCCCGTACAATGAGTTATGAGGTTCTATAAATAGAAAAGGGTGGGGTGACCCTTGACATTCCCCCTTTGTGACTCTTCGCCTACCCTCATGACTCTTCATCTACTACATCACTGTTACATTCTACTATCGACACTTGGTCCTTCACTTTTACAAGATGTTACATTACAATCTGCACATGTACCCATGTGAGAAAAAATAGGCTTGAGTAAGCCATGCAAGACATCACTAAGACTCAGGCAGTTGTGTCAAGACCAACTCTTCGACATCCTCATGATGATCGACGGTGGCGAACTGATGCCAAGCTTGGTAGTCCGTGTTGGTGTCCATGTACTTTGTGGTGACATCCTTTGCATCCAGGTACAATGTTTTGAAACCTTTGTCCGACTCCTCTGTTAACATGTGTATCATAGTGTTGAGTGCATCCAAACTAGAAACATATTGATGCCTAGTGTCTGCGCTAATCTCCAAGTGTGTGTTGGTGGCTATGCGCATCAACTCATCAAAGTACATGTCCAACTCCAGTTAGGCTTGGTTCTTTGTCTTCACCTCAGTGAGTGTGCTAATAGATGGGATCACATGAATGTGCAGAATGACATCCATGCTCTTGAGCACCCGTGCATGTGATCGACAACACTGCTCACCTTGTCTACTCTGTGTCAGCTGTTGGGATGGTCTATAACCTATATGGGCACAATTTCATTAATATGTGCATGTTGCACCTCCTGCTATACATGTTCCTGCTGATATTCCTTCTCTCTCCTGCGTAACTCTTGTTCTTCCCTGATTTGTCGCTTCAACTCCTGCAAATCCTTCTCAGTTTCCTCCATCCTTTGTTTCTTTCTTTGCCTTTGCATGATCCTCTTGTCGCGTTGTCACCTCATAGCCTTAATCTCCAAAGCTACTTTCATCATTAGTGGATCTGCTTTGAACTTCCAGCTTTGCCCCGTCTCTACGCTGTCAACAACCTTCCTCTTGCCTTTGTCGCATGCAGGTTTGCTACCCTCCACTACTGTTGATGGTGCTGCTCGTTGTGATGTCACTGCCATTTCATCTTGATATCCTTGTCTATGAAAAACTTGGTGTCTTCATAGATAGGAAAGCTCATAGACACTCGCTCAACTGCATCTCCAGTTACGCTCTCAACGATGTCCTTTGACGCTTCTCTCTTGGAGGCCATTGTACTTGTACTGATGAGAGCCTGACGAACATCTGCAATACCTAGAGACATAACAACACTCATGTAAAGAAAGCTGCCAGTTGAAAACCAAACAAATTTGAGGACTGGCATGCAACATACCTGTGTGACTAATTGTGAAGATTATGTAATTTTCACCAAGAGACTGGGAGACTGACTACCAAAACAACGCAAGGCACAGTCAGGGCTGTCAAGAGTTTGACTGACTATTAGAACTATGCAATGCATAGTCCAAGCTGCCCCACTGAGGACTAAAACTGCACAATGCGCAGTTTCAGTCAGCAATGACATGTAAACTATTAAACTGCATTGCGTTGTTTCTTGGCCCAACAAAGCACTGCCTCCCAGAATTGCACAATGCAAGCTTAGAGGCTAGTGCTAGGCTAGGTTTGTGTAGTTTCTGGAGGGAAGATAGAGCCTTCACTTCCATAAATGCGCATTACTAGCCAGGCAAGTCAAGGTTTGGGCCAAGGAAGCCCAAACCCGTCGATGAGTGACTGAAAACATGAGAAGTCTTAATGCATGGCGAAACTAAGTGCAAAAAAGAGTGAATGATCATGCATGCAAACAATGAGTGTAGGATTCATAAAACAAGAAAACAAGCATGTGTGTGAAGCGAGTCGCTGCAACGATGACCATTAGTGTAGAAACAATGTCATGCATGCAACAATATTGAGATGCAATGAAAAACTGAAACAATGCTTCTACAACCTAACATGCATAAAAATGACAAGCGTACATTGAAACCAAGCAAACAACACTTACACAAAGCAAAATAGAAAAGGTGACAACAAAACAACAAAAGACATGAAAAGCTGACTTACCCAGAAAAAGCTGAGCTAAATGTGTCGATGGCTGCTACATTGGATGTGGGATGTCGAGCTCCAATATCGATGTGAGGAATGAGCTCTGCAGTGTCAAATAAATGAGTTTTGATAATATCTAGGTTATGGCGTGCATGCCAGAAATATAAAAAAAGTGACACTTGGTGGGAGGTTTTTGAAACAATCTTTGCATGTAACCTCTAACTGCTAAAAATGGATCCCTAAAATCTAGGGATGCTTTTTTATTTTATTTTTCTTTTTCGAGAAAAGCAGCCCATGCATTAAAATCAAGATTTCTCAGTCCTGGAGGGAATCAGTCAACCTGAAAGCACATGCATCAGTCTGCAAGCCTAGGGATGAAATTTGCACAATTTCTGGGCTGAGCAAGAATGGTTGTCTGTCATGCACTACGCAATTTATGGATTGAAGCCCTGGCTATCAGTCAGAACTGCATAATTATGGAGCTAAAGCCCAGTGTCAAGCTGAACTACGTATTCTCTAGAGGGAAGGTTACCTGGCTAAACTGCACATTTCTAGAGCCCAATAGGTAGCCTAGCAGGATTGCACAATTTATGGAGGGAAGGATTTTTTCCTTCAAGAATTATGCGATTTTTAGGGGGAGCAACTTAGCCAGAAAATTGATTAAGTCTGGAATGATAGCTTGCACTGGGAGACAAACAAGTTGACGTGCACAGGCTGAAAGGCCACTGAAGCTCAGCTAAAGCCTATGTACTTACTCAGTGCAAGACATGATGCTAAGGATGGTTGGTAGGGAGGCTCCAAAACAAAGCTAAGGTAAAATTTTGGAGAGTGGTTGTAGCCACTACAACAAGTTGATATCATTGCTTGGTTAACCAATTTTTCCAATTTGCAAGACAAATAACAGAGAAATGTTCCAACAGCCCTAACATGGCCATTTTGCATTCTTGTTGATCCCAATAAGAGCCTATACAAGGGTTTTTGGGTGTTCTGAACACAATGGAAACATTAATTTTGTGATTTGAGCATTGTAAGTAGGACAATTTGCAGAGCAATTTCCTTTTTTGTTGCAAACAGATTGTTTTGAGGCCATATGGAAACCTTTTTGAGAATAGAAAGAGCTTAGATAGGGGTTTTCGAACCTCCTAAATGCATTTGCAATAGTTGTTTCTTCAATAGAGAAGCCATATTGTCAGTCTATTCTTAGTATGTTTATGGGAAAACAACATTTCGACACTTCATTATGAAGCAGTTGAATTTGTGCTTGCTTTTTGACCTCAAAATGAGTATGAGGACATGTTGCCACATTCTGTGAGAAAGTCTTTTTCTTTTGTAA
>APFE030849461.1:69900-80832 GCA_000404065.3 Pinus taeda | reverse complement strand
TATTAATATTTTAACAATAATTAATGCGAAGTATACACGTACATTCAATTCTGCGGATTAAGTTATTTAAATTATTTTTTTTCAAACAAATCCCATAATAATTATTTATTTTAGAGGTAGTAGTTTCCGACAAAAAAATAATAATTAAAGATGATGAAGTAAAACCATTACGATAATTACGCCGTAAGGCGTTTCCCTGTGAGACCCATCCCCCTCTTTGCTTACCTGTCATCCTGCGACACCGTACGATCAAATGTTAGACGATTCCAAAAACTTGAGCCGTCGATCAATCCTCCCTCTGAACCGTTCAGCTCCCATTTACTTTGAAGCTCAATCGATCACGCCATGAGCATGGCATTTGGGCAAAGCCGGGGAAGAGGTGCAGATTGAAAGGTGGCTCACAGAAGCTCCCCACCTTCGGAGAATCGGTGTGTACAAGCTTACAGTGATTTACAATTACCTGAGCGAATGGGCTGTGGCAAACCTCCAGCGATACCGATGGCCATAAATCAATACTCTGGGCGATTAATTGAGTGAGTAAATGCAGATGCTATCCCGTAGCATGGCATTTGATTAACTTGACAGCAAATATACACAGGTAACTTCTCTCAATACAACAAATTGGGCACAGTGCTGCAAAATGTGAATTTCACACCAGCAAACAGAGCCACTCACATTTATGTTCTATGAGAATTACAAGGTGGAATTTTTACCAGTAATTGATTAACATAACCAGAACCAACCAAGCACATAACAATTAATCATACTATACCACAAATTACTACTTACATGGTTGATTACTACTTAAATAGGAAAACCAGCATTCAATGAGGATTTTAAAGGATTTTATTATATTATATTTAGGAAATTAAAAACCAGTATTCAATACTTAAGGATGAGATATGCACTGTCAGAGAGTATGGTGCAATTTTATTCACTGGAAATGACTGGCAAGCTATTTTGACTTGAGAGGAATCTTCGATCTTCGTGCAGGTATCTCATAGAAGCCCTCATGCATAATTTTAAAACTTTCACTAAATCCTATACCAATGTGGCATGCCTTGCATCTTGTACAATAGTGTTAGAGTATGAAAAACATGTTGTTATTAATACCGTTATCTTACATCCAACTCAAACAGAATTGACACCAAGATAATTAGTCTCATAAATTTTCCTAGCCTAGCGAAGGTTGTTGTCATCATTTTGAAAGAAATAATTCTCCAGGCTAGTTATATTATGATAGCAGTAGCATCCATGACATGTTATCCTTGTGCGAGAAAAATGAGGAAAAATGGGTGGTCCTAAAACCAAATCATTTCTGAAGGATTTCAATTGGAAAATTTGATTATGGTTCATGGTATGGTTTTGATGATGAATTATAGCTAATATATAGGATAATGGTGAACTCTCCTTCAAAAATCCATCCAAATTTTCCATGAATTTATTTCCATGCTCAATGTTCTATCATGCTTGTCTTCCATACAAGACCTGAAACAAATGCAATTAGTCATACATGGAGTCCCTGCTTTTGCAAATAATGGAGTTTATAATTTTTTTTACTATCAATAGTGTTAAGAGATACCTCTCCTTATTGATTTTCATATGAATTAAACCCCTTGCCGAGATCCAAGGGATTCAAGGTCAAGCAAAACCATGGAGGAAGTTATTTCATACCATGGAGAGAATCCTCCATTGGATAACGAGATTGTTGCCCAAGTCGACGAACCAGCCCCTGCAAGATCTGATTATGATATTAATAGGATCTTGGAAGAGAATCCTCCATTGGACAACGAGATTGTTGCCCAAGTCGACGAACCAGCCCCTGCAAGATCTGATTATGATATTGATAGGATCTTGAAAGAATGGATTGACAACCCAAATGATATGGAGCCAAACACTAATGAAAATGAATTGGTGCAAGGGAAATCAGGTAATCAATTTGCAAGGAGACAATACTCACTTCTGTGAGATAAATGTGCTATTTCTATAAAATTGAACTTGTGCTAACTGAATGCTATATGCTTATATTCGATTCTTGTTTTGTATTTGGCACTTGATCCAGTGGTTGTTGTCAAACCCAAAAAATGAATGTTGGCTATTTCTTTCTTGAAGAAGTAAATAATACAAGCATCATATCTAAGGATTAATTTATGGCATGTGTCATTAAGCATGGTGAATGATATTCATGTTATAATTTTTGACTTTTGCATGCTTTTCAAGCATAATAACAAGACCAAATTTTTTCAGATTGACTTGTAACTTATTAATTATGTGCAGGACTGGGATGCTCTGATCTCAAAAGAAACATTGGAACATATCATTGTGCAAACTGAAGATGTTGAGGTGTTTAATGATGTGGGAGACTTGTTTGGCAACATAAATAATCCCGTGCAGAGAAATATGGAAGATTATGCGGCTGTCTTTCATTTGCAAGATGGCAGGGGAGTTGAAGAGCGGGTATCTACAAGTATTGATCCATTCATATCAAATCCACATGAATCATCGCCTGCGTTTCTTGATGGATCTTTCTTAGAGCTGAAGGATCTTGCAAATCCAGTTGAGCTAAACTCTTCTGATATGGAGACCTTTGATATAAAGGATACTTTCTTTGATGTCTCAGATTCCCCAGATAATTTTGCTGCTTCATCAATTGCCTTGTATTCTAAGGAGAGTCAAAACCAGAATACTGACTTACGTTTTCTTAGGGGTAAACAAAAGATGTCAACTGAAGTGTCAGAACAGACTCACAGTCCAACATATGGATACAGTGTGCTCCAAGTGGTATGCACTTCTATGTTCTGGCAGAGAATATAGCATTCATTCAGGTTTGACCGTTGAGCGTCACATAGTATTTTTTGTACTGCGGTTTCACATAAATCTTACACAGTAAACTTGAACAGGAAAGTTAAAATTTTGGGCATGGAATTTCCTGTCCATTTTCTCATTATGCATTCAATATTGTTTTTACAACAGGCTTATAATGTGGAAAGACACCCATTTTCCAGTCCAGTAGGGGAAAATTTGGGATCTCTATCTTGGATGCAAGAACAATGGATCAATAATGCTAGTGATGGCTTTGCCTTTTCGGAAGTAGATGTTGCAAGAAATAATTCTCCAGGCTAGTTATATTATGATAGCAGTAGCATCCATGACATGTTATCCTTGTGCGAGAAAAATGAGGAAAATCGGGTGGTCCTAAAACCAAATCATTTCTGAAGGATTTCAATTGGAAAATTTGATTATGGTTCATGGTATGGTTTTGATGATGAATTATAGCTAATATATAGGATAATGGTGAACTCTCCTTCAAAAATCCATCCAAATTTTCCATGAATTTATTTCCATGCTCAATGTTCTATCATGCTTGTCTTCCATACAAGACCTGAAACAAATGCAATTAGTCATACATGGAGTCCCTGCTTTTGCAAATAATGGAGTTTATAATTTTTTTTACTATCAACAGTGTTAAGAGATACCTCTCCTTATTGATTTCATTGTGAATTAAACCCCTTGCCGAGATCCAAGGGATTCAAGGTCAAGCATGCGTTTCAGATAGCCTTACTGGTTGCTGTGAGCATATAGTTATTTAAAATTGCACCATAATGACATAATTTATTATTTTATCTAATGATGCAACGACATTGTTTATCATTTTAAAGGTTTTGATGGCATCATTCCCCTAATGCAACACCAACCATTCCTAGAGAAGCTTGGATAATTTTGGAAATGACATATAGTATAGAGGAGAAACATTGTTTTATAGAGTGTTGTAATGGTTAATGAAACTACTATTGCAATGGAAGAAGAAAAATATTTCATATCAAAAAATTAATTGGAGATGTTGTGGAAGATCTTGTGGAAGCATAATAGGAGTATCAGCATGATGCACAAAATGAATCTGGTCACACAAATATATGTATGGAAGATGAAATTAATGTCGTTGATGGTGAAATTGAAACCAACTTTGCATTAGCAGCAATAGGTAAAGATAACCTAGTTGTCAAAGTTGAATTTCATTATGAAGTTGAATGAGAGCTTTGATACGCTGTATGTTTTCTTTTAAACCTAAAATTCAGCCAGATCTCCAATTGATACTCACACTGGGGAGAAAGTTGCAATAAAAAAAATAAATGATTCCACTTTGAGCAAAACCATGGAGGAAGTTATTTCATACCATGGAGAGAATCCTCCATTGGATAACGAGATTGTTGCCCAAGTCGACGAACCAGCCCCTGCAAGATCTGATTACGATATTAATAGGATCTTGGAAGAGAATCCTCCATTGGACAACGAGATTGTTGCCCAAGTTGACGAACCAGCCCCTGCAAGATCTGATTATGATATTGATAGGATCTTGAAAGAATGGATTGACAACCCAAATGATATGGAGCCAAACACTAATGAAAATGAATTGGTGCAAGGGAAATCAGGTAATCAATTTGCAAGGAGACAATACTCACTTCTGTGAGATAAATGTGCTATTTCTATAAAATTGAACTTGTGCTAATTGAATGCTAAATGCTTATATTCGATTCTTGTTTTGTATTTGGCACTTGATCCAGTGGTTGTTGTCAAACCCAAAAAATGAATGTTGGCTATTTCTTTCTTGAAGAAGTAAATAATACAAGCATCATATCTAAGGATTAATTTATGGCATGTGTCATTAAGCATGCCGAATGATATTCATGTTATAATTTTTGACTTTTGCATGCTTTTCAAGCATAAGAACAAGACCAAATTTTTTCAGATTGACTTGTAACTTATTAATTATGTGCAGGACTGGGATGCTCTGATCTCAAAAGAAACATTGGAACATATCATTGTGCAAACTGAAGATGTTGAGGTGTTTAATGATGTGGGAGACTTGTTTGGCAACATAAATAATCCTGTGCAGAGAAATATGGAAGATTATGCAGTTGTCTTTCATTTGCAAGATGGCAGGGGAGTTGAAGAGCGGGTATCTACAAGTATTGATCCATTCATATCAAATCCACATGAATCATCGCCTGCGTTTCTTGATGGATCTTTCTTAGAGCTGAAGGATCTTGCAAATCCAGTTGAGCTAAACTCTTCTGATATGGAGACCTTTGATATAAAGGATACTTTCCTTGATGTCTCAGAGTCCCCAGATAATTTTGCTGCTTCATCAATTGCCTTGTATTCTAAGGAGAGTCAAAACCAGAATACTGACTTACGTTTTCTTAGGGGTAAACAAAAGATGTCAACTGAAGTGTCAGAACAGAGTCACAGTCCAACATATGGATATAGCATGCTCCAAGTGGTATGCACTTCTATGTTCTGGCAGAGAATATAGCATTCATTCAGGTTTGATCGTTGAGCATCACAGAGTATTTTTTGTACTGCGGTTTCACATAAATCTTACACAGTAAACTTGAACAGGAAAGTTAAAATTTTGGGCATGGAATTTCCTGTCCATTTTCTCATTATGCATTCAATATTGTTTTTACAACAGGCTTATAATGTGGAAAGACACCCATTTTCCAGTCCACTTGGGGAAAATTTGGGATCTCTATCTTGGATGCAAGAACAATGGATCAATAATGCTAGTGATGGCTTTGCCTTTTCGGAAGTAGATGTTGCAAGAAATCTGGTTCCTTTAGTAGGTATAGACAATTCTTTCAAATACTAATTACTGGCAAGAGAGAGAATTTTAAATTTTGTTTTCCTTCTTGTTAATATAACTTTCCTTTTCAGATTATGAGTTTATGACAAAAAGACAAGATGCAAGTGCTAGAATGCAAAACTTAAAGAATCACGAGGATTCCGATATTGGGTCATCTTCCAAATTTGCAAGCATGCTGGCATCTATTCCTGCACGTCCTGCATTGGCAGCTGAATATCCCTTCAAAAGCAAATATTTGTCACTAGTGCCCAAGGTCGATTCAGTAACTGTTGAAACTGCAACTAATCATGTTGCTGCTGTATCTATTACCTGTGCATGCTCTATGGTTCTAGAACCCAAGATAAAGCATTCATCTGGGGCTCTATTACCTACTTGCTCATGTGGTGTTGGTAATGGCATTGTGCAAGGGTCTTCTGCATCTAGTTGGCCTGCAAGCAGCTCTATTGGCTTCAAATCAGCAGATTTGGTCACACCACGAAAAACATCAGGGGGGTTGCATGCTGGCTTACTTTTTGTGTTTTTCTTAGGTGCCATAGCAGTTTTTGTGTGGGCATTGCTTATGGGAGGTACCTTTATATTAGGCAAGTACATTTACAAGTTGGTTATATCGTAAGAACACCTATAATGGTATGTTCAGCATTCAGTTAAAAGATTTCTAGATATTATATAATCTACTAGAAGCTGGTTTTCTAGGACTAAACTCTATGGGGCATTGGTTATGTGGTACATTTGATTTGAAAATGTTTCAAGTCTCAGAAACCATCTGTGACCTCTCCTTTGTTTGCTTGCACTGGATTTGTTTTTCTCTTCCAATATGTCTAAATTTATTGAAGGACATGATAAGTTATTCAGAGCCCTAATAGTCGAAGTACACTGTCTCTAGTTAATAATCAGCTCTCTATATTGATTGATATTGTTATGAATCATGGTGCATTCATAGTCTGAAATGGAATGCCAGTCAATTTCAATTTCATGAAACAATTTTGTCTTCTAGATTACATATTGCCAATTTGTTTGTAATATATTGGAATTGAGAAGAAAATAAAAGTCAAATATAAATAGGAATTCATGTTTACTTAATGTTATACATATTCAGTGCACACAATTTGTTGCGTCAGATGCTCAGAAATAGCATGTCAAATGGTGTTGAAGTTAATGGTCCTGCAATAATTGCTGTTTGTAGAGGAAAATTGCCTGTGACACAAATCCAACCAATTTTTGCAGTTTATATCCAATATTTTTAGTGGTCCTATGCCAAATGCTAATTGCAGTTCTAACCAATCCTTGCTTGGGACAATTAAGTACCAGAGCTTATGATACTTGGCTTTAGTTGTTGAAGAAAATAAATCCTTGCTTGGATTTAGAAATGCTTTATTGGGACAGTTAAGTACCAGAGCTTATGATACTTGAATTTAGTTGCTGAAGAAGAGAAAATCATGTATAACAATGCCAATATGGTAGCCTTAGGGAAGAAATAAAACTTCAAGACCAAGCTGGAAATGCCTTTGTAGCTTACCTCTCCTGTCAGAATGTTTTTATGATGTCATCAGAGATGATGGACGAAGATAAAATGTTCATTGATTCCCCTTCCTCTGAAATATCTTTTCAATAGCTAGTGAATTTAACATTTAGAAACTCATCTATTGTCACAAATGGATGGGATGGGAATAAGATACCCTTTATACTAGAAAGTAGCTATTTTTGGGAGAAGATTGGAAAGAAGTTCCAAGAAATGAAATAATGGAGCTGGCACATATCTTAGTTTTAGCAGTTGTCTTATAAATGACCATAATTTTGTATTACCGATTTCTGTGAAATAGACGGTGCATCTAAAAATATAGCTCTGGCATAGGCAACAAATTTTGTCAAAGCAGACTCATGCTTTTTTTCTTTGTTGGCCTATGGTTTAGTGGTTAAGTAGTTGAGAGACAGCATCACCCTGTTAATGACCCAAAGTCAAATTTAGATCAGAGCCTTAAATTATAAGTTGATTGAATTTTATGAGATTTATATGCAATATTAATTCAATAATTAATAAAAAATAGTGTGAGGCAACCTAAATCAACTTCTGTTTATACAACGTTAGAATTTCATTTCTGCTACATATTTGCATCTCATTTAGATTTGCCCATTCCCATGTAGTGATTGTTCCTCAATTTATGCCTTACGGCATTTCTTTTGCAACATTTGATGCAAATACTAGTTATGTATAAATGATTTTTAATCAGTTATACCACATCCTAACATGTCAGGGTAAGTTGATAGAATGGATATTTTGTATAACTTGATATATGAGTTAAGACATTGATCCAGAGTTTCGTGGATCTATAAAATTCTACTTGCTTTCATATTTATGTAAACCTAGATTGCCTCAAACTATAAAGAAAATCAATTGATACAAATACATATTTTAGATCTAGACTTTCAATCTGGGAAGAATCCATTGAATTTCTACTTAATTTCATATTTATGTACACCTAAATTGTCTCAAACTGAAAAAAAAAATTAATTAATTAATTAATTGTTCCAAATACGTATCGTATATCTCAACCTTGGATCTGGGCAAAATCCATTGAATTAATCCATATAATAGGTGTACATGGAATACGCCTAGATCTCAGAATTTATAGTGTAGATCTAATGAGAACTCTTCAACCTTAAAATTTCCAAACTACTATATTGTATTTGAGAAAAACAAAAATAACATTCCATAATAACGAGAATAACTGCAGAAAAATTTGAACTCGATATTGAAAATTACATTGCAGCATAGATTGAGATTGAGCTGGATTTAAGTAATTAATTAATTAATTGTTCCAAATACGTATCGTATATCTCAACCTTGGATCTGGGCAAAATCCATTGAATTAATCCATATAATAGGTGTACATGGAATACGCCTAGATCTCAGAATTTATAGTGTAGATCTAATGAGAACTCTTCAACCTTAAAATTTCCAAACTACTATATTGTATTTGAGAAAAACAAAAATAACATTCCATAATAACGAGAATAACTGCAGAAAAATTTGAACTCGATATTGAAAATTACATTGCAGCATAGATTGAGATTGAGCTGGATTTAAGACTTCTTATTAGAAACTGGAAAACCCTATATATATTATTATTATTTTTAAATTTTTAAATTATGAAGATAAACGTTTTGAAATTATACCTTCAAAATTTAATTGAATCAGATTTCAAACAATCTGCTGATGAAAACAACATCTTATATCCTTTTTCTGCAAAATGAATATAAAAGTTTATAGTTTTAAGGAAATTTCTTATCCATCATAGTGATAGTTTAAAATATATTATATAAAAGTGCATAGCTTCGTCTCAAAACACTCATGTAATTGAAAATGAGCAACCACTTGTTATTTATTTAAATAGAAAATGCTCTGTTACAACATTTAATGCTCCCTCATGGCATCTTGGGCGGTATGTTACTGCAGCAAATACCACCATTAGCTGCAAGTTCACATCGAGGTGTGTCTGCTGGACAGTCCGTATCCGATTTGCAGTGCGCATTCGTATTACAATGGTAGTCTAACACACCCGTCGCTGTCACACCCTGACCGCCTGCAAAAATCATTAAATTAAATGTTATTACCCACAAATTAACATTTATACATAGTAAATCAACAATACTAACATTACATTACCTGGGAAAATGAGAATACAAACAAATGAACATTTATACATTAAACAACACAATGGAGAAGATGAATGTTACCATGGGCAGTGAAAATCAAGAAAATGACTGCAATGAACCCCATCAACATTTTAATGTTCATGGACACGCCCATGAGTTTTCCCATTTCTCTCCACACACACAATGCGCACAGCAGAAAATAAACAACAAAGGCGAAATAGTGCCCCGGGATTATAGTTTCTCTAGACTCCTCAATGAAAAGCAGCACTGCTTATTACATATTTATAACATTCTTGCTCACTAAAAGATAGGTATCTGCAAAAAATCCGCGAGGGTGCTGAAAACATATTGTGGAAACATTACAAAGTTGATAAAAATTCACAAAAATCAGGAAACATTGTGAAAAATCATAAGAAAAAATTGGTAAACATCTGAGAAAATGAAAAAAGTGAAGCAAAAAATTGCTATTTTGGGCGCCGAAAAATCAGCTAGCCCAAAAAATCGCGATTTGCCTAAAAATCATTACAGTGCCGTGGTGTCACTACAAAAATATGTTTTTATAATAGAGATGAATATGGACGATCATTTAATTCCAAAATATCTCTGAAAGTATTTCTGAAATTCTGCCATTTCTCTGAATTTCTCTAAAAATTAGCTGACCTTGTCGAGAAGCTGGGCCGAAAAAACGTTTTCCTGGACGACGATGAGAAGTTTCTGGTTCTTTGACGACTATAGCTTATTTTGGGAGTTTGAATATCCTGTACACTTCTTTGAAATATAAAATCTAAATTAAATAAATAAAATAATAATATATTAACATTTGTGGTAAGCATATCTAATATATATATTGAAATATAATATCTAATTAAAATAAAGAAATGTAAGAATTTTAATTTTTGGGGTTATATATATATATATATATATATATATAAGAAGTGGTAATTCCTTCTTGGAAATGGTTTATGTTAAGATAGAGTGAGAATCTAATTGTAACATTGAATCATTTTACAATGATGCTGAGTTCTTATTCGTTCATGCTATTAGTTTTTATAATAATGAATTAATTTTTTTATTAGATTTAAATTTATTTTTAATAGTTCATTTTAATTTATTATTTTTTTAAATTATTTTTTGGCGAGTTTATTTCTAATAGTTAATATGGTTAAAAGATATATTAGCATAGTCTCCGCAGGTGCTTCAGTGCATTGCTAAAGTGTTCATGTCGTTGTGCAAGTTATAGGTTCAAACTCTGACTTACTTGTGTGTTGTGCTTGGGGGTGGTGTAGTTTCACCTGGAGGTTATAATGGCAGTCGTCGGGATCAACTCAAGTCATGGGAGTATGAGAGCCAACTTACTTGTGTGTTGTGCTTGGTGGTGGTGCAATTGCACCTGGAGGTTATAGTGGCAGTCTTTGGGATCGACTCATGTCACAAGAGTATGAGAGTCGACTTACTCATGTGTTGTGCTGGGGGTGGTGTAGTTGCGCTGGGGGTTATAGTCGCAATCGCGGCAGGATCGACTTTGTCACGAGAGTATGAGAGCGCATTACAAATTCCATAAAAACAAAAGATATATTAACACATAAAAGTAAAAATGTATTTAATTGTAATTAAAATAAAATAATTATTTTAAT
>APFE030849461.1:55655-69506 GCA_000404065.3 Pinus taeda | reverse complement strand
TAATAATGAAGTAATTATGAAATAAACATTTAATAAAAATCAAACAACAATTTAAATGCGGTTGATAGGAAATTCAACATTAAACACTCCATGAGAACACAGTTATTAAACACTAGCCTCTGGCAAAATTCAACATTAAACACTCCATGAGAACACAGTTATTAAACACTAGCCTGTTGCAAAACACACCGAGATCGATGACAAAAGATGCACTAATTCAAATCAACATGATAATGATCACGACCATTCACACTTTCCAACCAATCCCTTCTTGCATTGTCTTGCATTTTTACATAATGTTGAAAAGGAAAAGGCAATGAAATCTTCAAACCATCTATTGATTTCACTCTTGATATAGTTGTAAATGTCAAACCCTACCTCTCTCTATCTCCAATATCTACAATGGCTCATTGCAAGGGAATAATATTAAACCCAAGGGATATATATTATAAACCCAAGGTATAAAAACCCTAAGATAAATATTATAAACCCTAAAATAAACATGGTTGACCATGATTTACCATCATCTAGGATAAATATTATAAACCCAAGGTATAAAAACCCTAAGATAAATATTATAAACCCTAAAATAAACATGCTTGACCATGATTTACCATCATTGATTTTCATACTGAGACGATGTTTGTCACAATGTGACACTGGACTATGGTTGATTTTCATATTGAGACAATCTATGGCACATTGTGATATTAGACCATCGTTGACCATGGATGACCATGATTGTAAACCCAATAGATTTATATTAAACCCTAGGATTAATATTCTAAATCCTATGAATAATATTATACCATAGGAATATTTACCAAATAAAACCAAGGGATTGATATTATAAACTGAATGGAATAATAAATGTAAGGGATTAATTCTAAAACCAAAAGGTATTATAAACCCAAGGGAATAATATTAAACCCAAGAGATTAATATTATAAATTCAAGGTATATAAGCCCTAAAGGAATTGATATTATAAACCTAAGGGATATAAACCCTAAGATAAATATTATAAACCCTAAGATAAATATTTGTCACAATGTCATGTTGGAATATGGTTGACCATGATTTATTTTCATATTGAGACAACGTTTGTCACAATGCAATGTTGGACAATGGCTGACCATCATTAACCATCAACCATGGTTGATCTCTATATTCAGACATTCTTTGTCACAATATGACATTGGACCATGGTTCACCATGGTTGACCATGATTCAAACCAAAGGTACTATAAACCTAAGGAATTAATATTGTAAATGCAAGGTATATAAACCTCAAAGGGAATGATATTGTAAACCCAAGGGAATAATAAACCTAAGGGAGTAATACTAAAAACACAATGGATTAAAAATCCAACAAATTGATAATATAAATAGAAGGGAATAATATTAAACCTAAGGTATTAATATTATAAACACAAGGTATATAAACCCTAAGATAAATATTATAAACCCAAGGGAATAATAAACCCAAGGGATTATAAACCTAAGGGGTTAAAATCCCAACAGTTTGATAATACAAATACAACGAAATAATATTAAACCCAAGGGGTTAATATTATAAACCCAAGGTATATAAAACCCAATATAACTACTATAATCCCAAGCAAATAATAAACCCAAAGGATTATAATCCCAAGGGATAAATATTATAAACCAAAGGAATATAAACCCTAAGATAAATATTATAAACCCTAAGATAAATATTTGTCACAATGCGACGTTGGAATATGGTTGGCGATGATTGATTTTCATATTGAGACAATGTTTGTCGAAATGTGACGTTAGACAATGAATGACCATCATTGACCATGGTTGATCTCCATATTGAGACAATATTTGTCAGAATGTGACGATGGACCATGGTTGACCACGAATGACTATGGTTGTGACAATGTGACATTGGACCAAGAGGTAGTATTTGTCAGAATGTGACCATGGTTGACCATGATTGAACCCAAAGGTATTATAAATCCAAGATAATAATATTTTTGTGAATAAGATAAAATATAATATTGTAGGAACTGAAAAATTACATTTTTTGAGTTGTGGGAGAGAGAGCCTCAGACAAGACCCAGCAGAAATCCCTGAAATGGCCATGGTTTTGTATTTTTTACAATGTAGCCTTGGAAAAAATGGGTTCTGAGTTCATAGGTGGAAACAAAGTAGAACCCTCTTTATAACATTCTTAAAAAACAAGAGAATAGAAACATAGAGAGAAGAAGAAAGCCATAGTGAGGCAGACAAGGTGAGAGTCGATTTCCTCCATGACAAATAGACATCTGTAGTGTAAGAGAGACAAAAATAAGGTTGTCGAAGTCAATCCTAGTCGGTGGTTACCAGATCTTCGTCCAGACAAATGGGAGTCTCCTGGGAGATCCCCTCCTACTACGCGGTGGTGCTTAGATGACTAGTAGAGGCCCCAACGACCTCTTTCTTAGTGCTTGGAGATCCTTCAGTAGTTGAATGGACCTTCTTCATTGACTTCTTCCTGATAACAATGTATTACAGTGTCTCTTGAGTTATGAATCAACAGTGGTGGGTGGCTTTGGCATACATCACAAACTTCTTAGTCAGACTACCAATATTTGTTTTGATTGTCTTGGTGTGCTCGTCATGTTCCTGCATCACAAGCCCCATGATGGTCCTCATTTTCCACCATGTTTTGATAGTTCACAAGTAGAGGTTTTCGCATGCATGAGTGAGGTTGGATCCGGAATCCAGGCAAATTTAGCGCCAACATCCTCAGTTGTGATCTCTCTTTGAATATCATTTGCTTGGGATTCTAAATCAACAATCTGTTGTTGAGCATTAGGATTAACCGTCGTCGCGTAGAACAAAGATGCACATCTTACGGAGGTCTCCATGCGAGTGGTGGGGGGCATACCCAGAGATTGTCAACAAGAGGCAGTGGGACTACGTACACCTCCTTGACTAGAACCAGGGGTAGAGAATTTCTTCGGGGCCATGAGAGGAGCAAAAGGGCTTGGGAGAGAGAGGAACCAAGGAGTGAAGACCAACGGAGAGGGATGATGGTAGAGAGGAGAATGAGGGGCATAAGGGGGAGGGGGAGATATATAGAGGCCAAGGGATGGAGGGAGGTGAGGAGTAGGGAATATGGGTAGGAAGGGGAAGCATGTGAATATCTAAAACGAGGCATCAAAAAAATAACCAAGTGGAGAGGATGTGGCAGGGAGGCACTAACCTCACAAGGGAGTGGGGAGGTAGCAATGAGGGCTCTTGAATTAGGCAAGTCGAGGATGAGTCTGGGCACATGCACCACACTTATGTCCTTCCTACGAAATAGAAAATTGACCTTGAAATGATGAAAGGTACATGAAAAATTATTGTTCAATGGAGTGGCTATCTTGGACATTGATTGATGCGCAGTGATGATAGAGTTCACTGTCCTCCAAATCCTGCCAAGCTCGAGAATTCATGTGTAGGATCTCAACAGTACCGTCATTCACTAGTCTGTCCATGAGTTTATTGCCCTTCCTTCTGATTTCTTGAAAGTGGAGGCCTCCCATGTTGTCAATCCTCTACTTGATCCACCGTATTATTTTGTTTAGGTGTTAGTCTTTTGAGATTTTGTCCACCTCGATATCCTTTTGAATTTTTTTTCCAATAAGTGGCCAGCGTGGAATCTCTTTCTATAATCAGAGGACTAAGCGTTAGGTTGTAAGCTATGGTGATGCCATTTTCCAAGGCATGAAGTTCTGCAACATTGTTTGTGGTTGAACCTATATTGCCCTCATATATCTAGATTATTTTTCCTTTTGTGTTTCTAAAGACTCCTCTGAAACCGGCTTAGACCAGATTACCTTTAGTAGCATCGTCATAGTTGAGATTGAAAGTCCCCTACTATGGTGGCCTCTAGATGTTTTTTTTATTTTCATGCCTGGAGAGGGTGGTGACTTCGTGAACCTTCACCTGAAGGAGATCCATCATTGAGAGATTTCTCTCTTCAAAGATAGTGGGAGGGGCTTTGGAAGTCTGAGTAGGAAGAGAGGTCACAATTTCCCAGATTTCTCTTTTGATCTTCGCAGTTATGATTTCCTTCTAAGTGGAGATGCCATGAAATATTATTGCATTGCACTCCTTCCATAGTGCACAACTGACCAGACCAGGTATTAAATTCCATGGGCAATTGGCCAGAGCATGTGAGGAGAAGACAGATCTCTAATTCACGATGGTGCTTTTAATGGATAAGGGATCTTGATCTAAGTTGTTGAAAACCGGTAAAATAGAATACCATAATCTAGACGCGTATGGGCACGCATTCAACAGGTGAATGGGGGTTTCTTCTTCTTGCTGGCAGAGAAGGCATATCGAGGGACCGATGAACCCTTTTCTTCTTAGGTTGTTCCACGTTAAAATATTTCTATGCATGAATAACCATAGAAAGATAGATATTTTCAGCCAGTGCTTCCTGTCCCAAATTGAGTTCCATTTTGGGTCTGGTCGAAATTTATCTATCTTGGCAATGTATCTGTAGGCTTCTTTTAAATTTAAATGTCATGCTAAATTCCCCCCCATCTAATATGATTCTCGTTAGAGTCAAGTAGGATTTATATTTTTTGAAGTTTTGACGAGAGCTCCAACCAAGCTTGGGGATTCATATGGGGAGACCATTTCTCTTGATCCTTCTAGATTCTCCTCTGTCCTCTTCGTCACTCATTTTCCTGTACTAGATGACTTTGATCTTCCCTCTATTTTGCACATCAGCCTTGATTTGGTGATAATGATCTTGATCAAGTTCCAACCTATGGTGTCAGATGTCCTCCCCGAAAATAGCCTTGTTTCCGTTGCCTATTTCCCAAAAAATATGATTTTGAATGATATCCTTGTTCTCCCACACTTTGTTCCAAATGACTGAACCTTTAATATTTTCACTAAGCCTGATAATTTTCTCTTGTGAGAGGGAGGGGTTATACTTTGATTTCCATAGGATTCCCCAAGGGGAGTTGGGGTTTGCAATCCTTCTCCATAAGTTTTTGGCTCCCAGGGCCTCCCAGGAGGTCTATGTCTTTAAGATCGAGCCCACAAATTTTTTGGGCTTGGAAGTTTTTTCCCATGCCACCAAAGCCCATTTCATTTTTACCTCTACACCTCTCCATAAGACATTCTTTTACAGGTTTTTGATTTCATTTGAAATCACTTTTGGAGCTTCTAAAGCCAAGTATAAGTAGAGTGGGATGGCCTATAAAATAGATTTGACCAAGATAATACGGCATGCCAGATTGAGAGATATGAAGTTCCAATTGCAAATTCTTTTCTCCAATTTATTGACCAGACGCTCCCAGGTGGCTCGGGAGAGTGGCCTGTCTGTAAGGGGACTCTAAGGTAAGTGGAGGGAAGGGAACTGATGGGAATGACCAGGATTCTAGAAATGTTCCTACAGATGAGAAGTTGCGTGTTAAAGAAGAACAACTTGGATTTCTCGGGGTTGATAGCGGTTCTAGAGGCAACAGAGAAGTCATACAAAATGGACATGAAAGAGGAAGCTTCTTTGATAGTTGGGAGCCCCATAAGAAGGGTGGCATCCACAAATTGCTGGTACATGGAGAGGGGAGTAAAGGCATGAGGTTGGAGACCATTGAGTTTATTAGCTTGTAAGGTAGCAAAGATTGAGCGGCTTAGCGCTTCAGCCATAGTGACAAAGAGGAAGGAAGAGATAGGATCCCCTTGCCTGATATCCCTGGAAGGATTAAAGGGTTGCAAAGGGGAACCATGCATGAGGATGGAGAAGAAATATTCTGACACCATAGCCATGATCCACTTGATGTTGTCTTTGTGGAACTCAAATGCTCCTAGGACCTATCTCAAATAATCCCAGCTAATTTTATCAAAGGCTTTGGACATATCTAGCTGAATCATCATACCAGTTTTTTTTTGGGTTTTGAGAGAGTGAAGAAGCTCACAAGAAAGGAGGATACTATCCATGATTTTCGTTCCATCCACATAGCCATACTATTGATGGGAGATAAGGAGAGGAATGATGACTTTTATCCAATTGGAGTACTTTGGAGATGATTTTGTAGATCACATTGCAAAGGGCTATGGGACTAAATTTGTTGGGGGAATTAGCAGAATTTCCCTTGGGTATCAAAGTTATGAAAGTGGAGTTAAGGGATTTAAGGACATACTTCTGAATGTGAGATTCTTCCATAAGGGCATGCACATCCAATTTGAGGATGGGTCAGCAAGCTTTGTAGAAATTGATAGTGAAACCATTCGGCCCTAGGGCTTTTCCATTGGGCATTCCCATGACTACATCTTCCACTTCCTGGAGGGAGACATTCCTAAGGAGCATATTGTTATGCTCCTCTGTGAGGATTTTTGGGATATGCTTGGTGATTTTTTTAATGTCCTGATCTTGGTCATTCCTTCACTCTTTAAGAAGAGAGCTAAAATAATGATTGAGCTCTGATTCCAAATCCTCTTGAGAATGAATGAGATGACCATATTGGTTCTTCAAAGGTAGGATTTTGGTGTTTCTCCTATGTTGTATCAATGTTTTATGGAAAAATTAAGTATTCCTTTCCCCACATTTTAGCCAATTTATTCTGGATTTTTGTTGCCACAAATTTTCTTCCTAGATGGCTCTTTCCTCCCAACTTTGTTGTAATATGTGTTCCTCTTTCTTACTATTCTTAGTTAGCCCTTCTTCAATTATGTTTTGTTGGAGAATTTCCAATTAATGTTACAAGTTTTTTTTGTCTGTGATGATGTTGCCGAATGTTTCTTTGTTCCATTTTTTGATTTCCTCTTTGATAAGTTTTAACTTTTGTTAGAACGTGTACATTGTGTTTCCAGTTCTGATGGGAGGGTAAGTTCACCATTGTTTCATTTTTTCCATGATGTTCGGGTGATCCAACCGAAAGGTTTTGAATCTGAAAGGCTTATTTTCGGAGCATTGGAAATTTGAATCTTGAGAGAGATTTGCCAGTGATCTAATCCTACTTGCAGTAGGATTCTTGCTTCTGTTCCCTAGAAGGTAAGATAAGTTTCCTCAGATAAAAGGAAGCAGTCTAAGTGGGAGGAAATTTGATGGTCTACTCCTCTTTTGTTATTCAAGGTAAAAATGCCATTGTTGATGGGAATGTCGATGAGGTTCAGGTTTCCAATGGTGGTAAGGAAATCCTTTGAGTACTTATCCAGCTTCCAGATACCTCCTTTCTTCTCAGACAAATTTCTTATCATGTTAAAATCACCTGTTATGGTTTTGAGAGGAAGGTGCATAGGATATAGGAGATTGGATATGGTTTGGAGCATTTTAATTTGGTTTGTCACCTTGTGCAGGGAATAAATATTAGTTATAAAAATACTCTCATTGGTGCCTATGATTCTCAAGATCACTGTTATGGAATGATGAGTGGCCAGAGAGGATATGAGGTCGAACTTGGAGTTATTCGAAAAGGTCATTATACCCCTCGCCAAACTGGTAGCCAAGTTGGCTAAGGAGCTATATGGCTTAAAAAAAGAGTTGAGAAGGGGAGGGGGGTAAGCTGAATCTAGTTTAGTTTCTTGAATTAGAAGGATGTCAGGATGATCAAACATGACTCTGTTTTTTAAGATTCTTTTCTTCCCAAGACTATTTAGTTCTATAATATTCCAAGAAATGCAATTCATTGACATGGAGATGGGTTTAAAGCTAGAGCTTTTACCTTTCCTTCATTGATTAATTTGGTGCCCAGTTCTTGGAGGAGCTGACTGGTAGTCTTTCGACCTCACTTTCTGCTTAAGCCTTTGAGGTTGAGTCCTCCTATTGGAATATTTGCTAATATTCCCTTTGATGCTATGTTTTCTTATGATGGATGGTGAGCTTTGAGTTTTAAATATTTCTGGAGGAGATCAATGCCTTCAATTTTTTCTAGTTGGTGTTATGATATGGAATTTATTCCATTTTGTTTCCATTCCTCTGCTATTGTTGGTGAGTATACCCCTTCCAGAGCTTCCTCTATGGCGCTTTCCTTTGTCTCTATTTTTTCCATTTCTGTATCCTCTTGCAAATTCTCCTTTCCTCGGTTGGTATAACCTATGTCCATCTCATCGTATTCTCTATCTACTAGGTTCATTTCATCTTCTCCTGCTTCATCTCCTATCAGTTCATTAGGATCCATTTTCTCCTGGTTGTTATGCAATGCATTTAACTAGTTTTGATCTGTATCTTTAGATTGGTTCTTCTTGGGGATAGTATAGAGAAGATTGTGAGATATAAAGAATGCCACAAGAATCTTTAGTTATTAATAAAGATAATAAGATAAATAAGAAATAAGTTCACATTAATAACAAAATTAAAAATCATTTTAATAATAATTATCAGGTGATGCAATTGGAGGAGATAGAACGAAGAATAGGCTTGGGTTAGGGTTTTGATTGGACAGTGAAAACTGTAGCATCATCAAACTCTGGCACCTGCACCTCCCATCTCACCCGAATGACAACCTCATTTCTTAGTTCACACTGTCGTTGAGCCATAATAGTTAACCTTTCACTTTTATTGCCTAGGTTTTTACCCTCTTTCTCCTTGACTCTACCTCACGTGCTCTCAGTCACAACAGTGACATACATCCCTAGGTCTTGGAGGCAGCTGGCGCGGGATACTCACGACGGTTATGGAGGAGCTTGTTGACTACTTGGAGGACCCTTTAGTGGGTACCTCCAATTGGACTTCTCCCCAGATAAATCTAGGAAGTGTCTTCACCTACGGCTGTGAGTTCTCTAACATTCTTTCTTGGCTGCCCTCGATCTCAGGGCCTTCATGTTCAGTGGTTACCCTCCCGGAGGTCTGCGCCTCCTTGCCAGACCCCACAGCTCAACCACTGTTGCCTTCCACCTTAAATTTTGTGGACCAAACCCTAGAACCTAGCTTCAAAACCTCCTCGATGGGTCTCACTTCTTTCCCACCTTCTGCCGGCTCTTGTGTCCCCTCAGCTACTCAATCCAGTGAGCCTGTCGCCATCAAATGAGGGCATCATACAACGCCGCCCTTCATGGCTCCCACATTTGGAAATTTTACTGATATCCCCCCCCATCTCTAGTGTTTTCTCATTTGAGCCTCATTTGGACATCCCTATTCCGGTGACAAACCCTCCACTGAGTGACTCCCAGCCTACCTTACTTGATGAGAGATCCCAAAAAGAAAAAAAAATAGAGGGTTTTGAAATCAAAGGCTATCAATGTATTCTTGCATTTAGGCAAGGACTTTCAATGGAGTGAAGCCATGGACACTACTGACCGAGTATTGGTGGGAAGAGTCAGGGGCTGGTTCTACAGTGCCTCAAGGCTGAAGTAGTGGACGACGGAGGTCTGGGGTCATCATCTGGTTGAACCACCATTTGTCCAAACCTTTTTTAGGGGATGGTTCATGCTTCATTTCACCAGGGCAGAGCATACCAATTAGGCACTCTCAATTGTTTGGCATCTTGAATAGGCACCAGTGCTCCATCGTAGGTGGACTCCCCTCTTCGATCCAGAACATCAACAACTTGGAACAGGCCCTCATTGAACCCGGGCCTACCACTACAGTTTTGGTCTGAAGATATCTTTAGATGCATCGGGAACACCTTGGGTACTTACCGGGAGCACGATAAATCCTATATCCTGACAAGCAGGATGGCATATGCAAGAATATTGATACACCTAGATACCAGTGATGGATTACGAGAGTACATCAAAATTCAATGGAGGAATTTCTCTCAGAGACATAATTTGGACTATGAAGGGGTTCCCTTCAGATGCAGAAGATGCCACAAGGTTGGCCATCTTTGTAGGTATTTCCCTCTTAACAACAAGAAATCAACAGGGGATGCAGGATAGGTAAATTCCTTCAAAGATTGTACAAGATCAGGGGGAGCAACCCCCAATCTGTGAAGTTGGGAATCAAGTGGAACTGACACCTTCAAATAAGCCCCCCTCTAAGGAGACCCTGAAGAAATGTGGCATGCATCCTCTTCGACCTCCCTCTCCTCCTCTTACTAGGGCAAGGGTGGTTGTCGAGGCTATGATATCTTTGGGTATGATTTCCTCTTCCCCTAACCCTTCTCATTTGATTACTTCTGATGTTTTTACTTGTGAAAAATCACTACCCCCACCTCTCTGGCCTGTTCCCTTAGCTCCCCCACTTCCACTTTCTCTATCATTCCCCCATCACTCCCAGATCTCACCCCCCATTAATACCTTGATTCCTTAGGCAAGCACTTCCTCCTCATGCTACCGAACTCAATCTAAGGCTAAGCATAAATTAAAGGTCTCTAATCATATTGGATTAGACCTTGTTTTGAGCCCCGTCCCTCCTAAGCTTCTAAGGGGCTGAGCCACCTCCTTCTCAAAAGCAAAAATCTAAGCCGAAGACAATATCACCTCTGGCAAGTAATCAACCATCCACATGGCAATTAGAGCATCAAACCCCTTATCCGATCCCCCCCATGA
This sequence comes from Pinus taeda, assembly GCA_000404065.3. Classification (NCBI taxonomy): domain Eukaryota; kingdom Viridiplantae; phylum Streptophyta; class Pinopsida; order Pinales; family Pinaceae; genus Pinus; species Pinus taeda. Next base: position 59,056 of record APFE030849461.1, on the reverse strand, counting down.
AGATTGTCTCTTTTAATTGAATAGGGTTAGCTAGGCCCAATAAAAAGCTAGCCCTTCAAAGATTGATCTATGTTGCTTCAGTCGATGTTATCTTCCTACAAGAAACCTTAGGATCAGCTAAAACCATTAGTCATCTCCTTGAACCAGTCTTGCCTGGCTGGACCTTTATTTCCCTTGATGCTAATGGTCAATCAAGGGGCATTTCCCTGGGGTACAATAAGAATTCCATCAATCTTAGTAACTATTGGGGAGGCACAGGGTATATCGGGGCATACCTGTTTTCAGCTGATTCGGGTACAGAGGTATGAACCATCAACGTATATGGGTCGTGCCAACATAGGCCTGCCTTTTCGGAAAATTTCCTAAGCTTTGATTTAATGCAAAAGCAATTCCTAATCATGGGAGGGGATTTAAATTTCTCCATAGGTCACACTCTGAATCCTGGGGACACCAAGCTGAAATGGACCCCTTATTTTCCCCAGCTGTTGGATGGAACATAGCTGAAGGTTTTGCTCACAACCTAATAGAGATGAAGAGGCTCTCCAAAATATGGGCACATAACAAGAGAATACAAGATGATCTATCCCTAAGGAACGGAGAAAGAGAAATTGCTAACTTTGAACATAGCTGAGGAGGGGTTTACAAATCGAATGAACACAAGGACAAACTCACTGCCTTATATGCCATCAGAGGAAAATTTCTTAAGGACCGTGAAGAAGCGTGGAGGCTGAGAAGTAGGGTGATATGGCTGCATGAGGGAGATGATAATACAAAATTCTATCATAAGTATGCAAACGACCGGAAAGCTATTAATACTATCTGGAATCTCTTGAATGAGGAAGGCCTCTCTATAAACACTTTCCCTCATCTGACATCAATGGCATCCTCAGACTTCAAAGAGATCTACAGGGCTCCCCCCAATGTAAATCTTGCTGAAATCATATAGGTGGTGCAAATTTTCCCATGATTTGTGGAGCAGGATGATGGTAGGGAATTGACTAAGGAAGTCACTCTAGGCGAATTGGAAGCCACTCTCAAATGGTACAAGAAGGACAAGAGTCCAAGGCTAGACAAATGGTCGGTCGAGTTCTACCTAGCCTTCTTTGAGACTCTAGGGCAAGACCTCCTCAAGCTAATTGAAGAATCTAGAGTAAATGGCAAGATGTATGAACCCTTCAACTCTACATTCATTGCCCTCATTCCAAAGTCTGACAATCCATCCACCTTTGAAGACTGTAGACCTATATCATTACGCAACTACATCTATAAGATCATGGCTAAGATCATAGCCAATCGAGTGAGGCAAATTCTATCCACCCATATATCATAGGAGCAAATCATCTTTCTACAAGATCGATAGATTCATGAGACAGTGGGAACAACATAGGAGGTCTTGCACTCATTGCACTCTAAAAGAATCAAAGGTATGATTATAAAGGTCGACCTCTCTAAAGATTTTGACAGAGCCAACTGGTTGTATATTAGAATACTTCTAACCCACCTAGAGTTTCCATTCAATTTCATTAAATGGATTATGAGTTGCATCACTAACATACCATTCAGTGTTCTAATCAATTGGGCGGCTTCACCCTTCTTTCATTCTGAAAGAGGCCTCCATTAGGGCTGCCCCCTATCTCCACTACTTTTTCTCCTAATCATGGAAGGGCTCAATAGGCTTGTTAAAGAAGAGTTCAGAAGGGGCAAATTGCAGGGTATAAAAATCATAGAAGGATGCATATTGACTCATCGGATATTTGTGGATGATGTTTTGATATTTCTCAATGCAAACATAGGGAATTTGACAAATATGAGGAACATATTCACATTGTTCCAATCAACCACCGATATGACTGTAAACTACAACAAATCCACACTAACAGAGGCTGGATGTTCCCAATATGAAATACATTTTGCGCTGCAAAAATTCCAATTCATCTTACTAAGATTAGAGGATGGCCTTAGATACTCGGGTTAGAAGTTGAAGCCTATGGGGTATAAATAGCAGATTGGACATGGCCTATTTCCAAGATGGAGAAAAGACTCAATATTTGGTACTACAAATACTTATCCAGGGCAGGCAGACTCATCCCCATTAAAGCTATTCTGGAGGTCACTTTGGTTTATTGGATGTCATTAGCATGGATTCCTAGGGGTATACTCTCCAAGATCCAGGCCTTACGCTGCAAATTCCCTTGGAAGGGCAAACAGATAGGCAAAATTTTTGCATGGGTCAAGTGGGAGGAACACAATTTTCCCAAGAAATGGGGAGGATGGGGCATCAAGAAATTATAGGATTTCTCCTCTCCTCTGGCAGCAAAACTTGGATGACAGCTTGTTACATCAAACAACCTATGGATAAGGGTGGCTTTATCAAAATACATCGCCCCTCTAAACTTGATTGACTAGCTAAGGCAACCTCAAAGAAACTACTCAAGGGTATCAATCATATGGAAGGCTGTAATTAATCTCTAGATATCATCAGAGCTGTCATCACTTGGAAAATTTAGTCTGGAATGATTGTGCGGATTAGACTGGATCCATGGATTGGCTACAGGAATTCCCACAGGTTGCTAGATGAGCTCGGGAGTTTTCTTAGATATATCAACATTACCCATATCGGCCACATAGTGGACCCTGAGCACACCACTTTATTTCAGCAATCTTGGAAGTCGGCCCAGAGAATAAACATTCCACAACAATGGACATAGAAATGGAATGCATACATTGGGGCTCTTACTGAATCTCACATCCAGATTGGTGAAGGGGAAGATGAGGTAATATGGGCGCTATCGAAAGCTGGCAAATATGCCCCAAAGGGAAGATACCTTGTGATCGCTGAAGCTTGTCATCCACAAGCCATCGAGTCATGGTGGAAGCATTTGTGGAAGATCAAGGCCCCCCCAGGAATAGATTTCTCATGTGCACCATATTGAAAAACAAAATTCCCACAGGATATAACCTTCTCAAGCAAGCACAACACCACCATTTTTGGTGCTACCTTTGTAAATGAATGTTATGAAACCAGCTAACAAAAAGATAGAAAAGAGAGATCCACGCCTTAGAATTCAGCCTCTTCGAGGGGGCAACCTCCTTTACATTACATAAATGAACAATTCTTGGATACAAATGACAAAACCTCCTTCTATATATAGGAGTCTAAGGAGTCACAATATAATCCAGCCGACCTAACAATAATAATATAAAGCCACAAAAATAATAATAGAGGGATTCTATGGGCACAGAAATAACAATATGTGGGTAATAGGGGCACAACAATATAAATAAGGGTATAACTACCATAGTAATGGGGTAATCACTAGTATTATAGGGACCCAACATGCCCCTCTCCTTCAAAAAAGTGTTGTCCTCAACGCTTGAGCAGTTCTGGATACTTCTGCATA
>APFE030849461.1:33794-49618 GCA_000404065.3 Pinus taeda | reverse complement strand
TCCTCTTGTCCTCACTACCACTGAACCATCGCCATCCTAGCATTGTCATTTGGGTCAGTCTTCTGATCCATAGTCTTATGTTGAGGCTGTTGGATATCCATCTTGGGAGTCCACCACGGAGGAGGAGTATAACTCCCTCCTCGAGAACCACACCTAGGATCTAGTCCCCCTTCCTTCAGGAAGGAAACTTGTTCGATGCAAATGGGTCTACAGGACCAAGAGTGTTGTAGATGGGAAAATCACTAAATGGAAAGCAAGGATGGTAGCGAAAGGCTTCAAACAAGTGCATGGCATTGATTATGACAAGACCTTTGCTCTAGTAATAAAGATGGATTCCATACGCCTTACAGTTGCCATTGCGGCTGCCCAGGGATGGGAAGTACATTAGATGGATGTGAAGAATGCCTTTCTTCACAAAGACCTATCAGAGGAGATTTACATGAAGCAACCACATGGTTTCATTCAGGATTCATCTTTGGTCTGTAGACTGAAGAAATCTCTCTACGACCTTAAGCAAGCCCCAAGAGCTTGGTATACGAAGATGGATTATTTTCCCTTATCACAAAACTTTGAAATATGTTTGTCTGATCCTAATGTTTACATGCTCAGGACACATGATTCTCTTCTTATCTTAGTTTTGTACATGGATTATCTCCTGATCACTGGCAGCTTGGTTTCAACCATTGCGGCAGTCAAGAGGGCCTTGCATGATAGGTTCTTGATGACGAACATGGGTCCATTACACTTCTTTCTTTGTCTTGAGATCAGCCAGGATACCACAGGCATCAAACTCTCTCAGGCTAAGTATGCACGGGATCTCCTCGAGAGATTTCACATGACTGACTACAAGCTAGCACCGACTCCTTTTCTGTCTAGGGTCTGCCTTGAGGATGGAGGTGACACTCCATTAGTTGACAACATTCTCTATCGATAGCTAGTGGGGATCTTATTGTACCTCACCCGCTCCAGACCAGATCTCTCACATGCAGTAGGGGTAGTTTCCAGATACATGCAGGAGCTGCATGACCTACACTGGAATGCTACTAAGTGCATCCTGCAATATGTGTAGGGCACCATCACCTTCGGGATTCAATATGTAGTAGGAATTGCATTGAATATCCTTGGCTTCACTGATTCTGATTGGGTGGGAGACAATATTGATCGCAAGTCCACCTCTGGATATTCACTTAGTCTAGGGTCTAGCCCTATCTGTTGGTCGAGCAAGATGCAGGATGCTATTGCTCTCTCTTCAGCCAAGGCCGAGTACAGAGGAGTAGTCAACATCACCATTCAGGCTTTATGGCTACAACACTTCCTCACTGAGTTGGGCATCTAGTTCCACTAGCCCATTATCATCTGGTGTGACAACTAGAGCACTCTCAAATTTTGTAGGGATCTGCTACAATGGCAGCGAACGTAGCACATAGAGATCCATATGCACTACATGAGAGACTTAGTACATGATCGGGTCATTGATTTGCAGTTTTGTCCTTCAACAGAACAGACTGTAGACATCTTCACCAAGACATTCACTGAGTAGAAGTTTCGCTCTCTGCACGATCATCTTGAAGTGAAGGACACAATTTCTTAGCAATTATCTTTTCTTCCTCTTTTCTTTTGATTACATTGTATTTTGAGGGGGGGTTTTCCCCACGAGGTTTTCCCTCTTTCCTTAATTTTAGTACAAGTTGCACTATATTTTGGGTGACCTTTGCCCTTAGTTTCCAGGGCCCATTTTCTATTTTTCCCCATAGTGGTGTTCTGGGGGGGTTTTGGAAGTACTACACACCTACATGCAGACTCTTAGTTAGAGCATGGGACTACATGCAAGATTCCTTGTACATGATTTACTCCTTGATTTTCTCCTTCTCTAACTCTGCAACTGGATAGTTCTCTTACATGATTTACTCCCTAATTTGCTCCTTCTTTAACTCCATAATTGGTTATTTCTTCTGCATTACTTAATCCCTAATTTGATCCTTCTTTCACTTCACAACTGGATAGTTCTCTCCAGAACTTATTGTAGGTGTTGAGTCTTCTCACTGATCACCACTATGGTGCATTACCTCGGGATCTTCACCCAGTAATGATATATCATGAGCATTGTAACCTATTTTCTAATGAATCATTCTTTTGTTCTTTTGATTTTGCTTTTAGTGCTTTTGCTCTGCAAAGCTGTGCGTTCAACCTTTACTAGCTAGATTCATCTGTGTAGGTTTTCTAACACATTTACACATTACACCTTGGGTTGATCATCATAACTCAGCATCTGATGTTTCTTGTCAATGCGACAGGTTACTTCCATGCTCCTCGTTTTAAATCTAGCATTAGCTATCACTAAACCATTGCTCTTGGGAGAAGTGGAGAAATTCTCTTCAGTATTGGGGTGAAGCAAGGTTAGAAGCATCTGTCATGAAGCAAGGTTAAGCAAGGTTAGAAGCATTTGTCATGATAACACAGGAAGCATCATAGCTAGCCAAGAAGTATTAAAATAAAGGGTAGAACCAAGACCTTCTTGTCGCTTGACATAATAATGATCTCATGAGGCTTCAATGTATGTCCATCACTGCCTAACAGCCCATCCATTACACCATCTACATGGTGGCAAAATTTTTGCACTGTGCACCATCTACTTGTTTGCAAAAAGGATCTTTCTATTGTGACTTATAGTGCAAAATAATATACATGTAAATAAAATGGAGACAGGTTGGAATTGAGATAGAGAATGGACGAGGAAAATGAATTGAGATAGAAACGAGGAGGGAATTAGAACTGTGTTTCAACAAACTCATTGATAAGTAAATTATTTATCATTTATAAATAAATTATGTTTTTGTTTTACAATTACGTTGTGCATTTATCATTCCCGCTGAAATGAATGCATTCTAGTTTATATGAATGAAAAAAAAAAATCTTCTAGCAATTTTCTCAAACAAAAGGAGAAAGTTAGCATAAATTAGCAGTTGATGGAAGTTAGATTTCATATGAACAATATTGTGAAACGTATTTTTCAGACATACGCCAAACATCTTCTTTTCAAACTAATGGTTCATGTTAGTAGTTCATTTAAGTTACATTTGATATTAACTATATGAAACGACATGTGAGACACACTTTTGAGGTGTATGCCAGACATCTTTTCAGGTACGCCCTTTCGTACCTGCAACTTGCTACCATAGACTACACTTTTTCATTCATTGTCTAAACTCCTTTCATCTCTCGGCACCAAATGAAATGAGTCATATCTATGAAGTTTGTTTATCTATCTTTTTGGAGAAGAATGCCTATCTCTTAATGTGTTTAAGATGGATGGCCACTGTGGCAGGTGGAAGCAAGCGAGAGGTGGTGTGGCAAGTGTAAGTAAGCTTGTGGAAAGTGTAAGCAGGGAAGAATTAATAAGAATTAATATAAATGCTCAAATATTTTTAAAACCATTTAAATTACATAAAATGTTACGAATTAATGCTAACTTGAGGCTAGCATTAGTTGGCATCGATTCGTTTTTATCTTAAGTTTATTGATGGCTAGCCACCAAAGGTATTGCCCCTTTCCCTGCAATAATACCTCCAGTTCAATACCCAATCCAACACACACGAAATGTTTTAAAAATATTATTAAAATATAACGATGGTTTAAAAATTTGGTTAAAATGCACTTTCGAAAACAATTCAGCCTGAAACTAATGCTCGGCCAATGCATAGTGATCGCTATATGCCTTCTTCGGCAGGTATAATAAGTCAAATAATAATATAGAGAGGGAATATCCTTGCTTCACTATATCGTTATTGATCTAATTTATCTTGCTGGTCTTTGTAAGTTTATGTTTAGTATGTTCTAAGATGTATACACTTGTATAAACTAGGCAAAGGATTATATCAAATTGTTAGAATTTAATATCTCTTCATATTAAATTAAAACTAAGTTGTTTAAAGTTAACCACATTTTCATATAAATGGAAAGACTCTCTTCTCCCTTCGTCCATTAAATCAAGACAAAAACCCCAGATCTACTTCTAGTCCAGGAGACAAAGCTGGAAGACATTGTCTTCCTCCAAACAAGCAAGAATCTCCGGAACAAAAGTGAAGCAAGAGCAGTCTCCACCCGGGGTGCCTCAGGAGGGATAGGTAGTATTTGGAATACCACTAAATTTATAGTTTTATTCGAGGCCAGGAACACCCATTGGTTGATGCTGAAAATGCTGAGCCTGGATACTAAGGAAAAGTTATGCCTTTTCATTGTTTACTCTCCAATCAACGTTAGGGAAAAAAAAGACTATTGGGACTCTATAAGACATCAAGCAGATTTGACAGACCTGGAAAACATAATAATTGCTGGCAATCTCAACGTTACCGTACATCCATCAGGAAAAAAGGGAGGCAACATAGTTTGAGATCTTGCTAGAGAATGGGTGGAGGACATAGTGCAAGACTGGGATTTGCTGGACATCAAACCCTCTTCAGGTAAGTACTGTTGGTCTAACAAAAGAGTGGGCCCTGGACACATTACTGGTAGATTAGATAGGTTTATCATTCAAAGTTCCTATTTGCTGCTAGGATTAGAGTCCAAAATGCATATTCTTGCCAATAGCATCTATGATCATAAGCCCATAAAGCTAGATCTATTAGCTCACCATGATCTAGGTCCCACCCCATTTAGATTCAACCCTCTTTGGGTAAAGGATCTTGATTTCATGCAAACTATCAAGGAATGTTGGAACCAACCAATTAAAGGATCGTCGTTCTATATTTGGGAGGAAAAACTCAGAAGGGTGAAAGGAGCTCTAAAAACATGGGCCAAATCGTTGTCCAATCCAGCCACAATAAGGAAAACCACTAAAGCAGCTCTTGTTGCCCATCAAAATGATATGGAAAATGCAATGCCCACAAAGGATTCTCTAGAACAAGAAAGTTTGCTACAACAGCAATACCACAAAGCCTGCTTAGCTGAAGAAGCGTATTGGAGAATAAAATCTCGAAACCTCTGGCTGAAAGTAGGGGATAGGAACACTGCTTATTTTCATAAACAAGCCCAGGCATCGAAATGCTTCAACACTATCTCAGAGATTAAAGAATAGGGAGATATCCATAAGGATTTCGATCACATAAAGAGAGCTGCGTTTACACATTTCCAAAAATTATATAGTGAAAACAAGGACCCAACCACTACTCGGAGCTGTTAGAAAATAAACCCTCTGTAATTTCTCAGCGAAGGAATGAATTTTTGGAGGCCAAAGTCACTAAAGATGAGGTGAAAAAGGCTCTCTTTGATATGGACCCGGATAAGGCCCCTAGACCGGATAGTTTCTCTGCTAGATTCCTCCAAGCTTGCTGGTCGATTATTGAAAAAGATCTACTCAAAATGGTTATAAAATCCCAAAATATTCAGAAAATCGGAGGCAGCACTAATTCTGCGTTTTTAGCGCTCATACCCAAGGAAAAAGGTGTGAATAACTTCAACACATTTCGACCAATCTCTCTATGTAATACAGGGTACGAATTGAGCACCAAAGTAATTGCAAGCAGATTAAAGTTTATCCTCCCAAAAATAATTCCAGAGAATCAAGGAGGCTTCATTCATGGAAGGCAGATTGTGGAGAACTTTCTACTGGTCGAGGAGGCAATACACTCGAGTCTACATCGAAAAGAGCGAGGTATGGTGATCAAACTTGATTTAGCAAATGCTTTTGAGCGAGTCAATCATAGCTTTCTTGTAAATGTTATGTGAAAATTTGGTTTTGGAACAAACTTCATCAATTGGATTTGGGCATGCATCTCAGAGCCATGGATAGCTCCTCTTGTCAATGGAAGAGCCACAGACTTCTTTAAAGCCTCGAGAGGACTCAGGCAGGGGTGCCCTCTATCCCCCCTTCTCTTTGTCATTCAGGCCTCAGCCCTTAGCTTCCTGCTAGATAAAAGGTTGCATGAACAAGAAATTAATGGTCTGCGCAATGGAAGAGGGACCAAAAATATTAACCATGCATTGTTTGCGGATGACACACTGCTGTTAGGTCCCGCCTCTATTCCCTCTACCACAAAGTTCAACGAAATCCCGAATGAGTTTAGCGAAGCATCAGGCAGTGTTGTTAACAAGAGCAAATGCCATATTTTCAGTTGGAATACTTCACCCAGGCTGCTATCTGCCATCTCCAGATGTTTGGGCTTTGAAGCTTCCTCCACCTGGTCTTCCTTTAAATACTTGGGCCTCCCATTATCTCATAAGAGATCAACTAGCAAAGATTGGCTCCCACAGTTAGAAAAGTTCAAGGCGAAGATTCAAGCCTAGGGATATTCCTGGCTGAATGTTGCAGGCAAAACAATTTTAATAAAATATGTTCTCAACAGCTTGCCTCTATTCCAATTCTCAAGACTCCTCGCTCCGACAGTCATCCTAAGAAAAATGGAGGAATACATAAGGAGGTTCTTCTGGAAGGGAGGGAAACAAAATGAAAAAAAGATCCCTCTTGCCAATTGGGATATCATCTCCAAGCCGTTGTGGGAAGGTGGCCTAAATTTCAAGAATCTTCGTCATCAGAACATGGCAATGGCTACAAAAATCATTTGGAGGATCATCGCCCCCAATCCTGGCTGGGCCCAAAAGGCACTCTCGAAAAAATATTTTGGAGGTCAAAGAGACAGATGCTTAGACAATGTGATACGCTGGCCAAATTCAGCATTCCTCAAAATATATGACAGAGCAACATCATAATCTCCGCCCACTCCTAGTGGATACCAGGCAACGGGAAAAAAATTAATATATGGTCGGACAGAATAATGAACAAGGAGCCAATTGAAACCAGAGCGTCCATAAATTTGCTGCACTGTTGGATGGACAGTGAAGGCATGCAAACCTTGTGGGATATTTCATGCTAGAATGATGTGAAATGGGCAGGCTGGAAGCAATTACATGTGTCGAACAACCTGATCTCAGAGTGGACCACGCTCCTCGACACCCTCCATGGTCTAGCACCAACGCATTCGAGGAAGAGAGATGAGATGGGTTGGGGGCCAAAAGGCAGCAGATATACAGTCGCATAGGAGTATGCTAAACTGATCAAGCGACCTCATGTTCCTACGAATCTAGCCCCTTGGAAAGGTGTCTAGCAACTGCCCTCTTGGCCCAAGGTCGATTTCTTTGCCTGGGTTTAATGCAACGAAAATTTTTTAACTTATAATAACTTGCAGAAGAAAGGCTTCCACAGTCCTTCCATCTGCTCTCTGTGCAATGACAATGCTGAGACATCAGTCCATCTAATGCTAGATTGTAGCTTCTCCAGGCAGATTTGGTCCTATTTTACTCCCAATCTGGATCCTAATTTCATTGTTCCTTGCTCCACATCTGAATTTTTCTCTAAATGGGCAAACAAAGCATCATGGGTTGTCCTCCCAAAAATTATTTTTTGGCAGTTATGGATAGAGCGTGATAAAATAATTTTTAGAAACACAAAATAGAGCCACAAAGTCCTAGAAACCAAAATTAAAAGTCACATAAAGGAGTGCTTGATTGATCTAAAAGACGAACTCCAATCTCAGACAACAGGACATAGCATGGGGATCAACGCTAGAACTTCAATTTCTAGCAGCCAAAAAATCCCCCACTATCAAAGAATGGCAAATATGAAAGATAGAGAATGACTTCCAAGAGTGGCTTAAATCGCAAGCAAGGCACTTACTTTTCTTTGATGGAGCAGCAAAGGGAAATTCGGGCAAAGCTGGTGCACAAGGTGTTGTTCTAAATCAAACCGGGGAAAAAATTCACTCCTACGCTTGGGGTCTAGGTTACACTACAAGCATCCAAGCTGAGGCCTTAGCCTTCTTCCAAGGACTCAAGACCCTTAAAGAACTGGACATTAATGAAGCAACTTTCATAGGTGACTCTCAAGTCATTATAAATGCAATGGTTTCCAGCATTCCAGTACCAGACCTTAATCTAGCAAGGCTGATCACCAGGATCAAAGGCTTGGAAAGTAACTTTCAGGATTTGAAGTACTACCATGTGTTGATAATCCACAATAAAAGGGCAAACATCGAAGCTAATAAAGCTGTCCTAATCTCTGCCAGGACTAAGCTGAAAGAGTAAGAAGAATCATGGGAACCCATTCCATAATTAGACTACTGCCATGTTCTACTGCCTATTACTAAAACAATTCGATTGTATTTTCAAGTGGGAGAAAATCTCTAAAAATAACTCAGCAGGGGTCTATCCAAGGAAGAATCTTGTAAGTTTCAGCTACATTCTTAGCGAAGAAATTCATCAAGACAAAGAAGCACATAATGTAATCAGATTTTGGCATTCTGCCCAAGATTAATATAAAAGCTCCATAACCGTTCCTGTAAAAAAAAAACATGGTTGACTATGGTTGGGTATGATTGACCATGATTAACCATGATTTATATTATAAACCCAATGGAATAATAAAACCAAGGGATCGATATTATAAATGCTAAAATAAACATGGTTGACCATGATCAACCGTGGCTAACCATGATTGTCCATGATTTTCATATGAAGACAATTTTTGTCACAATGCGACATTCAAGACCATGGTTGATTTACATATCGAGACAATCTTTGTCACAATGCGATGTTGGGCCATGGTTGACCATGATTGATTTTCATATCGAGACAAGCTTTGTCACAATGTGACATTCGACCATGTTTGACCAAGATTGACCATGGTTGACCATGTTGCATTCTGTAAAACATAGTTGACCATGATCAACCATGACAGACCATGATTGGCTTTTAATGAATATATATTTATATTTTATATAAAATCAATTAAAATAATCCTAAACATCTTTATTTGATCTAATATAAAGTATTAGCAAATGTTATTTATATACATACTTGTCCATAAACTCTATCAAGGAGAAGGCTATGTGGTGATATCACTAATGCATCATGAACTCTTTTAAATATTGTAAGTTCTAATGCAAAATAAAATATATTATAAGTAATTATATTTCATATGTTGGGTCCACATCTTCAAGTCATGTGTGGGATGTAATAGTTTTCCTTTGGTATTGTAATAAATTTATTTTGTAATATTATCTTTATTATTATTATATATTTATTAATAGCTTGTGTGTAGTTACAATCTGTGGTGAAGTCACTAATGCATCATAAACTCTTTTAAATATTGTAAGTTCTAATGCAAAATAAAATATTGTATAAGTAATTATATTTCATATCTTAGGTCCACATACTTTAAGTCGTGTGGGATGTAATAGTTTTTTTGGTATTATAATAGATTTTCTTGTAATATTATTTCTATTATTATATATTTATTAATAATTTGTATGTAATTACAAATAAAACTTTCAATGTATATCAATCACATTCAATTAATTAAATATGATTGTGCTAGTTTTATATAGATTATAAAATCACTCTCATATTATTATTAAAAAAAACAACTTATTGAAAAATAATTATATATTTTAAAACTTGGTATTTATACAATAGATTATTATATAATAGATTATAAACTTGGTATTTATATTTTAAAACTTGGTATTTATATAATAGTTTTTTTGGTATTATAATAGATTTTCTTGTAATATTATTTCTATTATTATATATTTATTAATAATTTGTATGTAATTACAAATAAAACTTTCAATGTATATCAATCACATTCAATTAATTAAATATGATTGTGCTAGTTTTATATAGATTATAAAATCACTCTCATATTATTATTAAAAAAAACAACTTATTGAAAAATAATTATATATTTTAAAACTTGGTATTTATACAATAGTAAAACCGCAATGATAAAATCGATGTTTATACTCTTATTTTAGATTTTAATCAACTTTCTATTATATTTGATATTTGAAAAGTAATAAAATATTATCGTAAATAGAATATATATTGTATAGATATGAGTGGGCAAATTGTAATAAATATTTGTAATTTTTTTAATAATTTATTTTTAAAAAATATGGTTAAATTTAAAAATAAATAAAAGTATGTTTTAGATATTTATAATGATAAAAATTAATTTTGTTCTGTGATTGGCCATAGTCTCAGGTGGTTTGATTGTCATGTAGTAGATTGTAGCTCTATCTAAAGTAACAAAAATACAGGCTACGTTTAGATACCTATCCATGATTAACAGTTAAATGACCATATATTGAATTTATTTCAACGTATAAGTGTTAACAACAGACAATGTACTCGAGAAGACAAATTGGGATTGAAAGGGGTGCTAAATGGTTAATTTGTGTTAAAGACTTTCATTCGTTGTATTTGTGTTAACGACAGTGACATTAGTCGAAAAAACAAAATGGGGTTGCAAAGCGTGCAAAACAAGTGTTATAAATAACCAAGGCACTGATATTTTTCACTCACATTCTCTTGTTCAAATTAACTACTAAGGTATTTTGTTTCAGCAAGTATAGTGAGTTATACCATGCAAGAATGGTGTTGGCTTCATGACTATGTCTTTCTCGCTTGTGTTCGCCATTTTGTTTTCATTGAGCCTCACAATCACTAAAAGAATCACGTTGACTTTAGCCTATGACTGGAAATTCCATTCACAACTATTGAACGTATGTTGTTGTTAATGTCAAGGGTTAAACCCCAACATGTGGGGACGGATAGATTGCCACCGTTGATCTTGATGCGCCGTGAAGGCCTCTGGAGATACGTCGGCTTTAATGGCGAGGTCATAGTATAGAGAAACATAACATAACATAGATTTGGATTGTATTTATGCGGGTCACATTTTTATTTTGAAGAGCCAATGTCAACTTGCAGGAAGATAGTTAACTGGAAAACTTGTTTCGTGATGTTTGATGTCTGTTATATGTTTGTGTCGTTCTGTCTTATTTCCTGCAGTAATTATGGGCCTTGCTGGTTCACAAAATTGTATGGACATGGTTTTTGTTAGAGGGTTAGTTACTTTTTTTAAGTTGTAGATTTTTCTCATATTTTTTTCCAAATTGGTAGTCAGTTATGGTTTTGAGGTGTTCAAAAGTTCTCTTAGGGTGGGTCTGACTCATAAACTTACTTATAACATCCCAATTGCAGTCTGGAATTACGCTGATTATCTATAAAAAAAATTGGTGGCATTTACAAAAAGAAGTTGTAAAAATCATCTTAAATTTCAAGAAGAAACAAACTTGTCAACATAAGCCAAAGGTCTTATCAGTAACCTTCTTTGCAATGTAGAGCAAAGATTTGGAATAAAAGGATTCCATGAGGTAAAGGCACATCCATGCTTTAAAGATGTTCAGTGGTTATATTAGATGGAAATAGCACTTTTGCCAGAGGTCAATAGTTAACTAGATATTCAGAATTTTGAGGAATTTGAAAAGGCTGGACCCAAATGCAATTTTGTTTAATGTCAAATCCATGTAGAAAGATTCTTTTGTCAAAGGATGTAAATTTTGTAGTTTATACCTACAATAAATTTTGAAATTTTCAATTATCATCTAGTACTTGGTATTGCAGAGTTGAAGAAGAAAAGTAAACCTAAGCGGCTCTCCATTGAAACTTTGCTCAATGCACTAGCTGTTGTTAGGAAACCTTTACGAAGGAAGTTTTACGAGTATGTTGCCACCCCATATTGAAGCATCTGAGAGTCTAGAACCTTCTCCTCTAGTGTTGCCATACATTGGTCCCAGTGTTGTTGGCAAGACAGATTTTGACGCAGTCAAGACATAATACCATGGTCCAAATAATGGTATTGATTTAAATTACCGATGCTAAACCATTGTAAAGGTTGGATACGAGGAAATAGTAACAAATTATAAATGCATTAAGTTTTGAAGGTGAGATTGGATGAAGAGTGTTGTTTGGAGAATGAAAGGATAACAGATAGCTTGAGTGTTTCATAAATATGAGTCAAAAATAGATTACTTGAGATCAGATTGTAGTAAAAAGAGTTGTAAGGTGTTGAAATCAGTTAAGATTGAAGACTTGGAGAACACTGTAGGTGATTGAAGAGTGGTGGATTGGATCAACAACAAATAAAATACAAATAAGAGATATGAAAGGGGATTGAAGTCTTTGGTAAGTGGGTAGTTGCAAAATTTTGAAAAGAGATTGGTTTTCCTAGTAGGTTGGTCTTTACAAATTTGAAACAAGATTTCTCTTTCTAGCAGGTTGGTGGCTATAAATTTGAAACAACATTGGTCTTTCCCGCAGGTTGGTGTCTACACATTTGAAACAAGATTGGTGTCTCCAATAAGTTGGTGCCTGTGCTTGCAAGTTGGTGCTTGCAACAATTGTAACAGTAAGTTGGTCCCTACTTCTATTAATAAAAACAAAGCAGTTTTGTGGCTTTCTCCGAATAGGTTTCCACATACAGCTCTAAGTATTGTCTTGTCTGTTCAAGCTTATGTTATTTTAATGATTAAGATTGTTTATTAAAATTGTGAAACTACCTTAAAATTGTGACTCCATGTGTACAAGAAGTTCTCCTTGCAAATTAAATTGGAAATCGAATCCATTATTCTGACCTGGAAGAACTTTTATATCTAAAATCAGTCTATTGGATGCTAATTGGAGGGAGTTGTTTGTGTGTAAAACCCTGCAACCCAGATTTTTCACATAAATAGCTTACAATAATTCCAAATTTGAAAAGAACCCCATGTAGATATTACATTTGGTCGCTTTCAAAAGATGAAAAAACAAAGAAATTGAAACTGGGTGATGTTTAAGAAGCTTTTAAACATGAATGAACTCACTTGACATCACAGAAGGGGATGGCCGTAACGGTGAAGAATGTGACAGGCCTCAGACGAGCTCGCCAGAGATTGTCACCCAAACAATTAACCCTCAAAGAATCTGGAAATGTAATCTTCACTATCCTCTCTGTTTCTTTTATATAATCTTCTCCTTTCCTAGCTCCTTGTCTGAACAGAACATCCATCCTTCTCTTTGCTTGAAACTGTACCAGTTGAGCTCTGACAATGCTACTGCTTTTTTGGGGATTTCTTCTCATCTTCATCTTCTTAACAGTAATATAATATGGACAGTCCAGGCATTCTGCAGATTGGAATTCATGTTTATCTTATCAGAACTGAGGGCGGTCATGGCAGGGGGAGATGCCATTTGATGAAATCTACCAGAGCCCTTGTGTGAACCTTCTGTGAACTATTGGCTGCTTGAAAAGTATTTTTATGTCGATCTTAAAATTACAGCTAACTTCTATCATTCTTTAAATGTATTGTTCCAGCATCCATTACAACTCACCTATTCCTGTTATCGTTGGATGTGTAACTACAATAGACATTACAACTAACTATTACAAGTAAATCCATGGAAGAAGAATAATGCTTGCCAAAAGCCAGGGAAGAAGAATAGCAATAACAACTCGCAGAGAAAAATCAGTAAAAATATCTTCAATAGTGACATAAAAGAATGGGAAAAAGCAGTGAGGCAACTCAACTGATATTTGGAAAAAGTAGTCACACTTCAAATCAATGGTGGAAAGTGTCTCACCTAATCCAATGGAGCAGGTTAAAAGGGTTGACGATTGTTGATGCATAAGAAGGCCTATCGGCACCTTCTTGTCGCTTGACATAATAATGATCTCATGAGGCTTCAATGTATGTCCATCACTGCCTAACAGCCCCTCCATTACACCATCTACATGGTGGCAAAATGTTTCCACTGTGCACCATCTACTTGTTTGCAAAAAGGATCTTTCTATTGTGACTTATAGTGACAAATAATATACATGTAAATAAAATGGAGACAGGTTGGAATTGAGATAGAGAATGGATGAGGAAAATGAATTGAGATAGAAACGAGGAGGGAATTAGAACTGTGTTTCAACAAACTCATTGATAAGTAAATTATTTATCATTTATAAATAAATTATGTTTTTGTTTTACAATTACGTTGTGCATTTATCATTCCCGCTGAAATGAATGTGTTCTAGTTGATATGAATGAAAAAAAAAAATCTTCTAGCAATTTTCTCAAACAAAAGGAGAAAGTTAGCATAAATTAGCAGTTGATGGAAGTTAGATTTCATATGAACAATATTGTGAAACGTATTTTTCAGACATACGCCAAACATCTTCTTTTCAAACTAATGGTTCATGTTAGTAGTTCATTTAAGTTACATTTGATATTAACTATATGAAACGACATGTGAGACACACTTTTGAGGTGTATGCCAGACATCTTTTCAGGTACGCCCTTTCGTACCTGCAACTTGCTACCATAGACTACACTTTTTCATTCACTGTCTAAACTCCTTTCATCTCTCGGCACCAAATGAAATGAGTCATATCTATGAAGTTTGTTTATCTATCTTTTTGGAGAAGAATGCCTAGCTCTTAATGTGTTTAAGATGGATGGCCACTGTGGCAGGTGGAAGCAAGCGAGAGGTGGTGTGGCAAGTGTAAGTAAGCTTGTGGAAAGTGTAAGCAGGGAAGAATTAATAAGAATTAATATAAATGCTCAAATATTTTTAAAACCATTTAAATTACATAAAATGTTACGAATTAATGCTAACTTGAGGCTAGCATTAGTTGGCATCGATTCGTTTTTATCTTAAGTTTATTGATGGCTATCCACCAAAGGTATTGCCCCTTTCCCTGCAATAATACCTCCGGTTCAATACCCAATCCAACACACACGAAATGTTTTAAAAATATTATTAAAATATAACGATGGTTTAAAAATTTGGTTAAAATGCACTTTCGAAAACAATTCAGCTTGAAACTAATGCTCGGCCAATGCATAGTGATCGCTATATGCCTTCTTCGGCAGGTATAATAAGTCAAATAATAATATAGAGAGGGAATATCCTTGCTTCACTATATCGTTATTGATCTAATTTATCTTACTGGTCTTTGTAAGTTTATCTTTAGTATGTTCTAAGATGTATACACTTGTATAAACTAGGCAAAGGATTATATCAAATTGTTAGAATTTAATATCTCTTCATATGAAATTAAAACTAAGTTGTTTAAAGTTAACCACATTTTCATATAAATGGAAAGACGCTCTTCTCCCTTCGTCCATTAAATCAAGACAAAAACCCCAGATCTACTTCTAGTCCAGGAGACAAAGCTGGAAGACATTGTCTTCCTTCAAACAAGCAAGAATCTCTGGAACAAAAGCGAAGCAAGAGCAGTCTCCACCCGGGGTGCCTCAAGAGGGATAGGTAGTATTTGGAATACCACTAAATTTATAGTTTTATTCGAGGCCAGGAACACCCATTGGTTGATGCTGAAAATGCTAAGCCTGGATACTAAGGAAAAGTTATGCCTTTTCATTGTTTACTCTCCAATCAACGTTAGGGAAAAAAAAGACTATTGGGACTCTATAAGACATCAAGCAGATTTGACAGATCTGGAAAACATAATAATTGCTGGCAATCTCAACGTTACCGTACATCCATCAAAAAAAAAGGGAGGCAGCATAGTTTGAGATCTTGCTAGAGAATGGGTGGAGGACATAGTGCAAGACTGGGATTTGCTGGACATCAAACCCTCTTCAGGTAATTACTGTTGGTCTAACAAAAGAGTGGGCCCTGGACACATTACTGGTAGATTAGATAGGTTTATCATTCAAAGTTCCTATTTGCTGCTAGGATTAGAGTCCAAAATGCATATTCTTGCCAATAGCATCTATGATCATAAGCCCATAAAGCTAGATCTATTAGCTCACCATGATCTAGGTCCCACCCCATTTAGATTCAACCCTCTTTGGGTAAAGGATCTTGATTTCATGCAAACTATCAAGGAATGTTGGAACCAACCAATTAAAGGATCGTCGTTCTATATTTGGGAGGAAAAACTCAGAAGGGTGAAAGGAGCTCTAAAAACATGGGCCAAATCGTTGTCCAATCCAGCC
>APFE030849461.1:0-27855 GCA_000404065.3 Pinus taeda | reverse complement strand
TTGATCTTGATGCGCCGTGAAGGCCTCTGGAGATACATCGGCTTTAATGGCGAGGTCATAGTATAGAGAAACATAACATAGATTTGGACTGTATTTATGCGGGCCACATTTTTATTTTGAAGAGCCAACGTCAACTTGCAGGAAGATAGTGAACTGGAAAACTTGTTTCGTGATGTTTGATGTCTGTTATATGTTTGTGTCGTTCTGTCTTATTTCCTGTAGTAATTATGGGCATTGCTGGTTCACAAATTATATGGACATGGTTTTTGTTAGAGGGTTAGTTACCTACGTTTTTTTTTGTTATTTTTTTAAGTGGTAAATTTTTCAAATATTTTTTGTCAAATTGGTCGTCAGTTATGGTTTTGAGATGTTCAAAAGTTCTCTTATGGTGGGTCTGACTCATAAACTTACTTACAACATCCCCATTGTAGTCTGGAATTACACTGTATTTTTTTTAAGTGGTAAATTTTTTCATATTTTTTTTCAAATTGGTAGTCAGTTATGGTTCTGAGATGTTCAAAAGTTCTCTTAGGGTGGGTTTGACTCATAAACTTACTTACAACATCTCAATTCTAGTCTGGAATTACACTGATTATCTATTAAAAAAAAAAAATTGGTGGGATTTACAAAAAAAAGTTGTAAAACTTATCTTAAATTTCGAGAAGAAATAAACTTGTCAATATAATCCAAATATCTTATCAGTAAGCTTCTTTGCAATGTAGAGCAAAGATCTGGAACAAAGGTTTCCATGAAGTAAAGGCACATCCATAGTTTAAAGATGTTCAGTGGTTATATTAGATGGAAATAGCACTTTTGCTAGAGGTCAATAGTTAACTGGATATTCAGAATTTTGAGGAATTTGAAAAGACTCGACCCCAAATGCAATTTTGTTCAATGTCAGGTCCATGGAGAAAGATGCTTTTGTCAAAGGATGTAAATTTTGTAGTTTATACATACAATAAATTTTGAAATTTTCAATTATCATCTAGTACTTGGTGTTGTAGAGTTGAAGGTGTTGCAGAGTTGAAGAAGAAAAGTAAACCTAAGCAGCTCTCCATCGAAACTTTGCTCGACGCACTAGCTATTGTTAGGCAACCTTTACCAAGGAAGTTTTATGAGTATGTTGCCACCACATGTTGAAACATTTGAGAGTCCAGAACCTTCTCCTCTAGTGTTTCCATACATTGGTGCCAGTGTTGTTGGCAAGATAGATTTTGACGTGGTCAAGACATAATACCATGGTCCAAATAATGGCATTGATTTAAATTACCGATGCTAAAGCATAAAGGTTGGATACGAGGAAATAGTAAAAAATTATAAATGCATTGAGTTTTGAAGGTGAGATTAGATGAAGAGTGTTGTTTGGAGAATGAAAGGATAACAAATAGCTGAGTGTTTCATAAATACGAGTCAAAAATAGATTACTTGAGATCAGACTGTATAAAAAAGAGTTGTAAGGTGTTGAAATCAGTTAAGATTGAAGACTTGGAGAATACTGAAGGTAATTGAAGAGTGGCGGATTGGATCAACAACAAATAAAATAGAAATAAGAGATATGAAAGGGGATTGAAGTCTCTGGTAAGTGAGTAGTCGCAAAATCTTGAGAAGAGATTGGTTTTTCTAGTAGGTTGGTCTTTACAAATTTGAAACAAGATTGGTCTTTCTAGCATGCTGGTGTCTACAAATTTGAAGCAACATTGGTCTTTCCCGCAGGTTGGTGTCTACACATTTGAAACAAGATTGGTGTCTCCAATAAGTCAGTACCTGTGCTTGCAAGTTGGTGCTTGCAACAATTGTAACAGTAAGTTGGTCCCTATTTCTATTAGTAAAAACAATGCAGTTTTGTGGCTTTCTCCCAATAGGTTTCCACATGCAGCTTAAGTATTGTCTTGTCTGTTCAAGCTTATGGTATTTTAATGATTAAGATTGTTTATTAAAATTGTGCAACTACCTTAATAATCAATTCATTTACAATGAATATGTTAAATAAGGAAAAAAAATTGAAGAATATTGATTCCCCCTACCCAACAAGAATTCAACAACAATAGAATAATATGTAATTTGAAATAGCTCTGCTTTGTGTTATTGTTAAAGCCATTTCACATGATAATTTGGATTCTCTTTGTGTATGCTAAATGCATTTTCTTGATATTATTTGCATAATTAACACACTAAATCATTTCCCATTGTATTATAGCGAAAGCAATACACCTTATTGTGCATTATATTATTTCTAAAAAAATTGTGAATATGTTTTAAATCATTTTTTGTTGGACCATCACTAAAATCAATACATTTATTATTTTTCTTTATAATATATTCACATGAGCTATATTATTGTTAAGATTAATACAACCATTTAATCACTGCAATTATTTTTATTATATCATTATTTATTTGAATGATATTATTGTTAAAATAAATTATATACATCTTGAGTGGGCTTAATGGTTAAGAGCATGTGCGTGTGTTTCCTCTCAAGAGGCCATAGGTTCAAAACCAGAGAGGATAAAGTATGTATGTCTTCTTAGACTTAATAGTCAAATCATTGTGGTGAGACCCTTATCCCACGAAAAAAGAGTCTCATATACCAATTTATTGTCTAACTTAACCATGACCTTACAATTTATTGTCTAACTTAACCATGACCTTAAAATTAAATGATAATAAAATAATAATAATTATTATAATCTATAACTATATTATTCCTATTTAATGTATTATATCATTATTAAAATAAATATAATAATTTCCATTATTTTTATAACAAAAATTTATAACTTTATTTACTAAAAGGAATATAGACATTGTATAAGGTACGGTAAAATAACAAATATTCAAATTAGATAATAATAAAATAATAATAACAATTAAAATAACATAATTATGTTATTACTAATTAATTATTATATCATGTTAAATAATATAATATTTTACATTATTTTTATAACTAAAAATTTTATAACTTTATTTACTAAAAAGAGTATAGAACATTGTATAAACGTATTATAAAATGACAAGTATTCAAACAGCTAAGCTACATGGATTTGATAATTAATATTTAACATAGATTTGATAATTAATATAAATACTCGATGAAAGACCGAGTTTAGAAAATCATGACATCAGAGCTGAATTATAACTGCCATGTACAATTAACTCAAACGGTATTTAAACGCTATAGCTTATAAAGCTGAAAATCAAGTTTTATACAACATTCACGAATGCATAGGATTTTTTATTTATACGGCTTTCGGGCTTATATTTTATAGTGCTGATGTTGGCATATACATACATGTTTTAAATTTTTATTTTTATAATTTTGATAATTTTGGATTAAGTTTAAATTTTGATAATTTTGTGAATTAAAGTGTGTTTATTGGCTTTTAATTAATAATTAAATATCAAAAACAAAAAATTACCTTTAATTTCAAAAAAATTAGAAATTAATAAATTTAAAGAAGTTAATTTAACCCTGTATTTATAGAATTTCACACTGTATTTTCCAATAGTGTCTTTTATCATAATTGTGTTTTTCAAATATATTTATATTCTTTTTGTTGGAATTGATTTATGGGTCATTTGGTTAATATAATTATAATTATGAGTTTAAAAAATACTTATTTCCTTTCGCCTTGGAACTGGTTAATGAAGTTCACGTTCAAAGAGATCATTTTGCCCAATAATTTTATCAAGAAAATCAATAAGCACATATACTTTGAAGTATTAAAGAAAATAATTTTATAACAAATTATTATTTTTTAAAAACAATCATATTTAAATAAATTTCAAATTTCAGATTTATATTTTTCAACATGTAAATTCTAATGCCTATAAATACGTATCACTACCACAACTCAAATTTTAAAAGTAAGTGAGATAAAAAGGCTATACGTTCACTACCTTTTGGGCTAAGGGATACAAGAATCAATTCTATTTTAGTATTATTAATGTTGCATACAAATTAACAATTTTTATTGTTTTATGACAGTGTTTTAATAAATTTATAGGCTTTTTCCACTTGAATTCCTATTTTTAATCTTTGCTTAAGATTGAGGCCTTGTTAGTCTCTGCCATTTGGTAGATGGCATGGACTATAGTAATCGATATGGCAGGCTTGACATTAATTTTAGCTATTTTTTTAGCTGTTTACTCTCGTGACTACAACAAGTAACCAAAGTATTTAACCTAACAATATATGAAATCTATAGTCCATGCCATCTGGTAGATGGCATGGACTATAGTAATTGATATGGTGGGCTTGACATTAATTTCAGCTACCTTTTTCACTTTTATTCTCATGACTATGGCAAGTAACCAAAGTATTTAACCTAACAATATATAAAAAAAAAATTGCCTTCTTATATAGCCTCTTCCTGAGGCAGAGAGGCTAAACCATATATTATAGTCCATGTCATTTCCTTTGCATTTTGAAGTTTAAAGAAGTTGTTAAACTGATGTTAACATTAGTTTGAATAAAATTTCATCCTTAGGAATTAAAAACATATCTTCGGTTACATGGTTACCAAAGTTGTAGTCTTTATACACATGGCTGCCAAAGTTGTAGGGCTTAAACACATCACTCACAAGTGGCTCTGAACAGCAACATCTAACTATCGATTGAACCAGGCATTGCCTCTTCTTATCCCTACTACAACCATTAGAGAGCCCAGAAGCATTCAATTTTCATAAGAGCCCAGAAGCAAAGCTTGGAAGGATAGAAGCTGGCCCAAACCTAGTGCAACCATGTGCTTAGCTAACTAGGTGCATAGAGTGCTTATGTAACTGGTTGCGTAGCTTCATCTGGGAAGGATAGAATCTGACCCAAACCAGTTGCATAGCTTCATCAATTGACCTGCACAACTTTATCTTCACAGCTTCATTGATCCACCGATCGACTGCTTCATCCAATAATTCTCTTCTCTTAGAGTTACCATTATGAAATTAATATAAATTACAAATTCTGAAATAAATTAAACTACAATGAGCAGTAAGTAGCAATAAGTAATTCAAACTATTAACATTTCTTCACCTAAGCTCTCAGTGCTCTCAGATAAGTGCTCTCAGTGCTCTCAGATAAGTGGACTCAATGTAATTGCATGGGAGAGTTTTCCATACTCAGGAGTCCCTGAGTCTTCTGTTATCTTGACCTTTCTTCACCTAAGTAAAGGTGCCCTCTAATAAGTGCTCTCAATGCTCTCAGATGAGTAGACTCAGTGAAATTGAATTCTTCAGTCACTGTAGCAGCTTTCCTTGAACATGTTGAATCACTTGGAGCATGAAACCAACATGGACTCTTCAATCGCTATAGTAGTTTATCTTTGAATCATCTGGAGCACACAATACGTGGAGTGAGAATTGCATCGAACACAAACTCTTCAATTACTATAGCAGCTTACATTCAGTCATTGTAGCAGCTTACCTTTGAATCACCTGGAACACATAGCACCTCAAGTGAGAATTTCTTTTAGGTATGTATTCTCATTTAAATATTTTACCGTTGACCTTTTTGAACTCCATTTTCGAGCCCATCTATAAGCCCTTATTACAATATAATGGCTTATTAAAACATCTGAAAAATGGTTCACACCACCTCCCTAAATGGCTAAGATTAATTACGACCGTAAATGGCAAGATTGTAGACAATAATGTAATTTTCATATATTTCATATATGTTTGATAACAAATTACCCATAATTGATAGAAATCCATCTAGATTGGTATCTCCCAAAAAATCCTAATAAATCAATATATCACAATCCTGCATCCTGCATATATACGTGTCTAATGAGAAGCCCAACTTACCTTAACTTCATTTTCAAAATTTCGGTCCCCAAAAACACAAAAAAATGCACTTCAATTAGATATTCTAAAGCTAGAATAAAGACAATCCATTTACAAGCTTATCAAAAAAATACACTTCAATTAGATATTCTAAAGCTCGAATAAAGACAATCCATGTACAAGCTTATAATCTAATGTTAAATAATTTCATGAATTTCAACTTAGGATGGCCTGTGATTATTGATTGGTACTGTATTTTTAATACAATCTTTATTCTCTCAAATCTCCAATCTTACACGTCTCTGGGTAGAGTATTCAACTTCTCATAATGTCTTTGTGTTGAGTATCAACTTCTTATATATTTATCAGTAGTGTAACTTTTTTGATAATTTCCTCTCATCTCAAAATTTGTGGTCATTCACTGCACAATAATTAAAATGTGTGCATGAGGGTTTCATACAATATCAGGTCATTAGTTTCTTGCATCTTATTATAATGGGTTTCAATACCTTTGATTCCATCAAGCTTTCTAGCTCAATTATTTTCCTTCCCCATCTCGACTATGTTCGGTCTAGAATTGGTCGCTATCCTTCACTGTTGTAGCCCTATCCTTCATTGCTACAGGGTTGGGTGAGATGTGTCACTCTTGCGACTTTCAGGCACTTGAGGGACCAAACATAGGGATCGAAGCTAGGCCAGTTGGAAAATACTTCCACTAATTTAATACTCAATTGTAGCCAAACCAATATTCCATTAAAACTAATTTAACTGGATATATGGCTTCTGCCAGTTTTGCAATTTAATGTAACAATACCATCCAAATTATCTCTTGTCATTAGCATCAAATATTTTTTTTAGCATTCAAATAATAAATCCTACCCAAAGGGATGACCTTGGCTGTTAAATTTGATGCATAATCCTCTTGATTACAAGTATGAACACAGATATCTCATAAGGTCAACACAGATCAAGATCCCAAAGGCCTACTAATATGAAAAATAAAAGGGATATATCACAAAAATTAGTAAAATAAAAATCAAAATCACAAAATATTACAAGACCCCAAAAATGCTCTAGTATTTGATAGCTATCCATCTCAAGAAAACCATGAATTCAATTCAATCAGTGAATTTTAGAAACACTATAAAGACCAAAATTGTAACGAGGCACAAATGAAAACAAAATTCCCAAATCTGGAAAAATCATGCTTGATAACAAGAAACATCTTCAAATTTTACACAGAATTAGAGTATGGAGTATTGATGCTTGATAGTCTGTGAGATTATTTAAGGCTTCCCTGTCCTATGGAGAGTAAAACCAGAGTGTCCAAAAAGTTGGTAAGTATCAAACCAAGGGGAATTGAAGGAAAGGGTGATCTGGCTCGACGATAGAAATTTGGGAAAATTGCTATGGTGTTTAGCCACATTTCTATCATGCATTATGATGCATTATGTTCAACCAAGTCTCTTCAATATGAGAGTGCAATTATTTAAAAATTAATAATTTCTTAAATAGAGTGTAAGGTTTGAAGTGATCTCCCACATCCTCAAGCTGTAAGTGAATCCATAACTCAATGGCTTCACATTTACTTACATTTTACATTTTCATGAAACTACCTAGTGAAATCCAGATTGGTAAAGGGGTAATAAATCTTAAAATTATTTCTACGCTAGCAATCAAATTATTTAACTAGATGGAAAGTAAAAAATATTTATTTTTCAAATACAAGGATATGTGCATGAAAGTTGAAAAATGGGATAAAGTAAGTGGGTCGTCCGATGCGGTAAAAGTAATGAAGTTTATTTAAATTATTTATGGAAGAATCTAGAATTTTGTGCTTTCGTGGGAGGTGTGATCTACCTTGCTAGGAATCCCATTTCGTGTGGACTCCTTCACCACATCAATATCTCCATGGCTTATTGTGCAACTCAACGCAATGGTGAACATCCTACTAGAGTATATTATCTCATATCTATGGGGTTAGCATCTACCTAATTCCAAGATCAATCTCATTCTTGATCTTGATCTTTGATCCTCACAGAGGCATGTTGTTATGGTGCCACAACTACTTACGCTTCCTTCAAAGAATTACAAAAGGTCATTAATCAGCAATGGTAATGCCTTGGCCTTATCAGATTAGCCAAACATTCCTCTACCTTCTCCTCTCCTCTGTGTGAGCAGTCACTTGGGGTGGACATAATAATCCTGATTTTGGTGTTGGGATCTTGCAGGGTTTTACTGATGTTGTATTTGAAATACATATGCCACGAGGCACTCGAAATTCTACATGCAACGTTTGAGACGATCCATTACTGCAATGATTAGTGAACAACGAGGCTCTGGTGCAATGCTTATTAATGTGTTGGGATCGACCATTCTTTTACATGAATAAACTGGACCTCCACAACATGCTTTCAAGTCCCTGGTTGACCAGAGCATAATTCTTGGCCAAGTTAATGCTACAACTAACTGCTGCATCTTCTAGCTCTATAGTTAGTGTTGCAACTGACTGATGCACCTGCACCTTATAGCTCTATTCCTGGGCCAAGTTAATGTTTCAAATCACTTTTTCTCTGAGTCCTCCTTTCGGCGTGGAGAAAAATAGCCATCCTCTCCTATTCTTATAGATAAACAGTTGCAGGTTTTTCTCAACAAAATAACATTTTCCCTTTAAAAATGCATGTAGCTCTGGCATGAAAGAAGAGCTACTATCCCCATGTCAATCATTGGGTAAACTACAATTATTGGTGCTACTTGTGACTATACAGTGTTTGTTCTGCTGGCTAAAGCAGTGTTTATTCTGTTGGAGTTGTACAAGTAGCACCATTCCTCTTTGAAGCCTCCAATAGAGTTCCCAACCAGACAAGGAGCTATGTAGAAATGTTTAAAATGGAAAAGGGTACACAACAAGTGGGTGGCATGAAATAATTGCAGGAATATGCATGAATATTGCGTAGGGTTTAACCACATGGCCAGCATGCTCCTCAAAAATCCAAATATTTTGACGTTGTTATGACTTTATGATACATCATAAATGATATATCATGTAACTAGAATACGTGGGAACAGTGTGTTTGGATCCTTGGTCAACTTGGACCATTAACCCTCCATGCAAAAGATCATTGAAAGAAATCATCTCAAATAAGTGAAACCTGGCCCCACATATTGTTAACAGTTTCTGTTGAATCATGACAGCTTCTGACCAAATATGCCATGGGGTGCACTCATAATAAATCTATTGTCACTTGTGAATGTAACTTTGTACAAATGGTAAACTAAATGTACTACATATTATTGGTAATGCCTATTAAATTAGCATGAATTTTGCATTGACTTGTCCTCTTATCTGTGGGACAAATATCATATCCTCTACTATGTCTCGGGCCTTGTTACCTCCCAATTCAATACCAATTTCACAACTTCAACCTTTTTTCCTATTCAGCTTGCTAGCCCATGTGTGTAAATTCTTTTGACTTGAAGATGAAGATGGATGTTCGATGGGGTTTTGTTCATAATGGGCTCTTAAAATCTGCTGCCTAGCTTATCGACAATGAGGGTGATAAGAGTAAAGAATTGATCAAGGAATACCCAAATTACACTCTCAATTTTATTGGGCACTCGCTTGGTTCTAGTATAGGGGCTCTGTTGGCTTTGATTGTAGTAAAAAATAGGGACTTGTTCGGTGAAATACCTAGGAATTAGATTAGATGTTTTATGTTTGCTGACCAGATGCATGTCTCTCAACTTAGTTGTCATATATGCTGACATTGTCAACTCTATTGTGTTACAGGTATGGTTTAATTTTTTCTTTTACTTGCATTTTCTTTTGTTTCAAAATATAGTCACAAGTATGCCTTCTCTGCCAGTGACAATCTGGAAGATAGTTTCTAGAAACAAGTTCTCAAGTTTGAATCTTGATGCGATATCAACTTCCATGGCTTGAGATGCGTATGTGCTTTGTAGGTTCCTTCCTTTTGATTGTTGTCTTTGTAATACACCCGTAATTTCAATCTTACAGAAAAATCGAAGTGGCATATTCTATGTTGTAGATTGTTGTCTTTGTAATGCCACCTTAATTGCAAGCTTGCAATAAAAATCAAAGTGGCATATGCTCTGCTTCATATTTGGTTCGACATCCTAGATTAGATTTCATTATTGCTTATGTTGTATTCTGTGCACATCCCCAAAAATAAAATCAATGGTATTTGGAAGAAGATCGGTTATTCTCATGCTCTACTTTGTGTGGACCCCCCAACATAAAATAAAATTAATGGTATTTGGAATAACTTATAAGTTCAGTTGATTCATGAGATCCAAACCCAATTTACCCATATTAAACTATAGCCACATTTACACGATCTCTTAATCGACCTAGATTTGGTCATCCATGCACGAGATTATGGCGTATGATGTATTTTATCCATGCATGGGATTATGGCATATGCTTATTGATAGTCTAGGTTAGGTGCTTATCACTATATAATATTATTTCAAAGCGTAGGAACAAATCATTATTTTCTAGTTAATGATGCACGACGCCATGGGGAATGATTGTTAGTTCCTTGGTCTATAAGCAATGACTGGGTCAACTCCTCCCAGTCCTCCTTGGTAGAATACTGCGGATTGGCTATTAGGAATGTCCTTATGGTTGTGCCTCATCCACTCCCTGTAGTGCATAATTTTATATTTAAGTAATGATTTGGAAGTTTTGAACTAAATATAGTATTGCCGTTACTGGTGATGTGTTACTTTATGGACTCTAATTAATCAGTACTTATCTCGAGAACAGGCTCTTTTCATTTGGATGTGCCAATTTCTTAAGAAGTGGCTCTAAATCATTAAATTCTTTGTTCTGTATTTGCAATGAGAGGCATGGTTTTGCCAATCGCCTCTTGCCCATAGTTTGATCACTTTGACTTGATATTGGTCGTTTGAGCGGTGACCATTTTTTTTATTAACCTAATAGATCTAGTATCGCGGTGGACACGTTTATCTCATGCATGTGCTAGTATGAGCATGAACCCTTTTCACAAAGTTGCAAAGCCACACAGAGGTAATAAGGTTCTCCTTCTTCCTCAACTTGATGACCGAGGCGAGGAAGGAGCTATCTAAGCCCCTCTCTAGCATACGATACAACTAGTGGATATGGGTGGGCAGAGTGGTACGAAGTCGCCCAACTCACCTATCCTTTGAATCTAAGTTCTATGTATCCAAATATCCGCCCCCACAAGCGAGCAAGAATGTTGGTTGGTATCAGTGCCACATCTAAACACTAGAACCATTCCATATACTTTGCAGGGATTAGCTACTACGCAACCTCTCTTGTTTGGACTTGTGTCAAGGTAATAATTTAGGATAAATTTGAAGTAGTAGAAATACTTTAAACACCCAATAATCTAATGCTAACATTAATTTTTAAAATTATTTATATTAGAATGCCTTTTCTATATAAAAGCATATTATTTTTTAGATGACATTTTTCTCTATAAACATATGTATCTTATTTTATAAAGGCATGCTTAGCTTTATGTGTGGCCATTGCATTAAATGCTTTGCTATCACTTCATTTTGAACTTCGAAGTAATTCCTTCACCTTCAAACCTTTTAAACCATTTTATGCGTATTGGTTGGTATTTTCGTGATCTCTTTAACTCTAATAGATTTTTTTTCTATTAGTGTTCAGATATCGCATCAATTTTAATCCTTCATTTTGAACTTTGAAGTAACGCCTTCACCTTCAAACCTTTTAAATCATTTTATGCATATTGCTTGGTTTTTCGTGGTCTCTTTCACTCTCATAGATTTTTTTTTTCTATTATTGTTTAGATATGGTATCAATTTTAACCCTTCATCGGCTTTTCATAGATGGGTGGGAGGCATGCTACATCATAGGGTCATGGATGAGTGAAATCAATCTTCTTCTTTTTTCTACCTATAAGATTATAAACACTCAAGTTTACATGATTGAAATAAACATAGTGAGCTTAGTAAGTTTTGAATGATAAACTCAAAATGGAAAAAGGTAAAAATAATGTTTTTATTATTATTTTCAATTATGTCAGTAAGTTACCTATAGTAAACAAAAAAAAAAAACTTGAGGTATTAATTAGCTCTTCATCTACTTTACTTCATCTTGTTCCTAGTTTGTCTTTCATATAGTGCCCAACATTTAGTTATCTTTTTGTAGTTCGTTTTGATTAAAATGCTTTCAACCATGTAAAACATAAGCTTAGGTTCCCCATGGCTAGGCCATCCTCTATTCAAAGAGGTAGCCATGGGCATGTCTATTTTACTACCCAAATTGTCCAATGATTCTGATGATTTACTTTTTAAAATGCCCCAAGTGCTAATGGATTCCTTTGTAAAATTCTCCATGTCTATTGTGTGCCTCATGTGATTCCTTATATATGTAATTTTCTCTTAATGATCTTAGTTTTTAGAACCAACACTCCAAGATTTTTGTTAGTTAAATCAAGAAGATGAAATGAATTTATAAGGCAATGATCATACTTCATATCATCAAAACTACTTCTATATGTTTGAATACTTACCCTATGTCTCTTTCATTACACCCTTGGTTCTATTCTATAACACGTAACTCCATCCTTCCCTTATGTATTTGTTTTCCTTACTAGAATTATTGTCCTAACTATTTATCTATTGAACGCTTATTATCTACATGTTTGTTGTATTCTAGAATGCAAAATTCGGTTTGATAATGGTGTTTGTTTTCTTTATTTCCCATGAAGAATCGACCGACTCATTTCATGGCCAAATCTATTTCATAAGATTTCTTTTCAATAATTTTTAAATTAATAAAAGATATATTATCAACCAATAAAAAAATTTTAATTAAAAAAATAAAGAATAAGAAGAAGAAGAATTTAATAATTAAATGAATTTAATTTAACCCTATATTTATGTAATTTTAAATAATAATATTTTCCATCATAATTGTCCTCTTAAGTAGTGTTTCCCATCATAATTATGCTCTTCAAAAATCATTATGTTCTTTCACCTTTGAATGCACTAATGAACGTCACCTTCAAATGGGCCGCATGTGATCTAGATTTATGAAGGAACAAAATGAAATATAGATTCAAAACAAACCCATAGATACACAATGAAATAGAACTTCGAATAATAAATAACAATTGTTGAAATTGTTTACATACATAAGAGAAATAAACTAGCTCGGGTGATGGTAGCTTTTCTCTGAGAAGAGATGTGTTGGCTACATGTCGTCTGAATTGTATTAAAACGAGGCTTGCATGGATTTTTATCATCAAGAAATAATCAAAAACCCTAAACATGCAAAAACCTAACCCTAGGAGATGAAGCGTCAAAAGTTTTGGGCCCCATTGGGGTCAGTTGGAATGTCAACTTCCCAGTGTTGTAACTTTAGCATACAGTCACCATTTGGCTCATTTGATACCTTCTTAGAAAGATCTATATGAGAACAACATATTTCAACTATAAACCCCTGTCGTAGGACATAAGTTTTCCCATTTTCCAAAAATCATGATGTTTAGGGCCTCAAAACAACATGATAAGTCGAGGACCTGAAAATCTAGAAAAAGTAGAAAACTGTGTTATAAATTAGGAAAGTGAAAGGAAATAATGTTTGGGGTCCAAGTGGAATAGGTGGGTGGCCACAAATATCCACCCAGATCAGTCGTCCCCCCTTAGGAAGAAATGGTCTGTTTTGCATTGAGTGCCTCCTTGAAATGGGGAAGCTTCAGCTGAACTTGGTCCCTGGTAAGCCACTTGCCTCAGTGCAGTAGTTGGCCAACTTTCACAACCTCATATAGTTGGATCCTTTGTTGGTTAATGTTCTTAATTTGTGTGTCCATGATTTGATCATTTTGGCAGATTTCAATGTAATCTTGGTTGAGCTATATTGGTGTCAACTCCTCAACAATGTCTGATGTGTCCAACAATGGTGGAAAGTATGGTTGAAGGCGGTCCACTTTGAAAATTGAGTGTAAGCAAATGAATGGGGGAATGATGAGCTCAAAATAATTGTCACCCACAACCTTGGTGATGTTGTAAGGCCCATATTGGAGTGGTCGAAGCTTCCGATGGGATCTAATAAAGCATCTCTTTTGCAAATGCAACCAAACTTTGTGGCCCACTTGAAACTTATGTGGCACAAGATGATGATCATGACATTATTTGTACTTGGGATTAGCTTTATCTATGATATTGTGAACATGATAGAGGATGTTGTAGATGCATTCAATAAACGTTGTGGCTTTATTAGCTCTGGACTGAACATCTGGAAATTATGTGTGTGCAGTGGCAAGAGGCATTACAACATCAATGGGACACACACGTTGAAATCTCATTCTCAATTGAATGGGTTTGGGACTAGTTGAGCTAAGGTGAGTTCTGTTATAGTTGTGTTACACATAGGGAAGACTCTCATCCCATGTTCATGAATTCTTAGAGTTGTACATGTGTATTATTTGCACTATCATCCTATTGACAATATCTATTTGGCCATAAGTTTGAGGATGGAATGTAGTCAAATTGGTCATCTTAGTGTCCAACAATAACCAGTGGCTCAACCAGAATGCACTCACAAACCTTTTATCCTGATCTAATATAATGGTCTATGGAATCTAAAATTATACCCACACTCGTTCAAAGAAGAGTTTGGAAGTGTCTTCTGTTATGATTCTCTTCTCACAAGCCATGAATATAGCCATCTTATAAAATCTATCAATGACCACATATACATAGTCGTTACCATTCTTGGTAGATAGAAGGCAAGAAATATAGTCCATGGAGATGGATTCCCAAGGCTGGATAGAAGTAGACAGAGGAGTGTACAACCCTTTATTCTTAATGGTTGGATTAGTGATGACACAGGTAGTGTAAGGTCTAATATATTTTCCAACATCTTGTGCAAATTTTGGCTAATAGAAGTACTTCTACAGTACTTCTATAATTTTATCCAAACCAAAGTGTCATGCGACCCTACTGTAGTGCCCCTCCAAAATCGTCTTAGCACACTCAGTTGAAGGAACACAAAGGTGCCTCAGGTAGCATAAAAAATTCATCTTGGAGGTGGAAGTATGGTACTTGATCATAAGTCATCGGCCTCATAAAATTTGTAGGGGCATTTGTTAATCCAAAGGGCATGACCAACCACACAAAGTGGCCCTCCTTAGTTTTGAAGGCAGTCTTCCATACATTTGCTAGTTCTATAGGAACTTGGTGATAGCCGGAATTCATATCAATTTTGTTGAAGTACTTGCCCCCTTTAGATGGTCTAGAAGGTCATCAATTTGCAGGATTGGGTATATGTTCCTAACAATGATCTTATTCAGTGCTTGATAATCAATGCAGGGTCTCTAAGTCCCATCTTTCCTCTGTACAAGTACAATTAGGCACTGACAATATGAGGAACTTGGTCAGATGTGACCTTTTTATAGCAACTCCTAGATTTGCTTCTTGATTTCCTCATTTTATAGAAGGGAGCAATGGTATATTGGCCCATTGGGTAGAGGTAACCTAGGAGTCAAATTGATTCAATGCTTGACCTAGAAATGCAAGGGTACCCCTATGGGTGAGGAAATGATGTCCCTATACTCCTCCTTGACCTTTTCAACTAACTTCTATTGCACAAGGGAACCCTTTTTGGGGGCCATAGATGTGGTAACAATCTTCCCCTTACTTTGAGAGTGAATCAGAAAGAAAACAAATTTCCCAATTTGGGAGATGATATTACCACATTACTTATCAGAGATAAAAGACTCATGGTGGTAGGTAGGTTACCTTCAGTATCCTGTATAGTTTTCTACCCAAAAATATTAATAATGCAAGGTCTAGATTCATACAAAACATGATGCTTCCAAAAGTATGGTTGGCCTAAAAAAACATCATAGATTTCAAGAGGAGAAGCATCACACAATACCTCATCCATGAAGGGATTGATGCTATAGTAAAGGAGGCACTATTGAATGACAAAAATATCTCGTCCTTGCTGAAGCCACTTGACGGAGTATGGTTCTAGGTATGGTGTTGTTGGCATCTGACCTAACCTATTAACAACCTATTTTGAGATGAGGAGTTTTTGGCTCCCACAATTGAAAATGGACTGTAGTGGAGAACCCTTCACCTGCATTTGTGAGTGGAAGAGACACTCGCCCTCCTCTAGATATTTGGACTTAATATTTTGGCCTTGGTGGTGGCAACGGTGGCTTTAGGTTCTGCATCAATAATGTACCTCCCCTTTTCACTCCCCTTGGTAGGTTCTAGCTCAGATTTGAAACATGCATCTGACTCTTAAGCTTTTATCTTGGCCACCAATGACTTCTTAGCATGACACTCATTTGCGTTATGGGCAGGGCTCTTATTGAACTCACACCACTTTCCGATGTCCTTATTTGTCTTTGTTGTGATATTGTTTTCTTATGGCTTTGATGGGTTCTCTGGGGTCACTTCACCGTGGTTATGTCCTTTAATATGTAGTTTTGAGGTGCTTATTCCCTGCTTCATATTCATAGATTCAAAGTCTCGCTTCTTTTATTTAAATTCATGCTTAATCCTCACAACATATCGGTACACTGCACCAAGTGTGGAGATGTCGAGGAAATATATTTCTTCCTGGATGTATTTGTGCAGGTAACCATGATACTTGAATATCATGTGTTTTTAAGAATCCTTGATACCCAACTTCATGTGTAGGGTACTATGGAAGATGTTTATTAACTTTGGCACATCCTGGTCCATTCCTTGCCATAGTGTGGTCCACTTTATGTTCTTATCTTCATAGCTTCTAAAAGGGTAATATTTTTCCTTGACGACATCTCAAAAATAATTCTAAGAGGGTGCGGCTAGAAATAATGAGGGTTCCCCCTTGGATCATAGAAAGTTTCCTAGTATTCCTTGACATGGAGGGTTGATTTGAGGAGTCCAAAAGTAACATTTTCCCTATTAGAAAATTTAT
Organism: Pinus taeda; assembly: GCA_000404065.3. Classification (NCBI taxonomy): domain Eukaryota; kingdom Viridiplantae; phylum Streptophyta; class Pinopsida; order Pinales; family Pinaceae; genus Pinus; species Pinus taeda. The sequence continues at coordinate 11,114 of APFE030849461.1, read as the reverse complement.
GGACCAAAAAATATCCTTCCAACAAATTTAACCATTTATCTAAGTCATCTACATCTATTTGTAATTCTAATAGAGGAATGTAAAAGTTAATTGTACCTTAAATGTGGTTGTGCCTCCAAAGTGGTTGTTGGATGAAGATGATTTTCCTATTGATACCCAATGAAGGATTTCAAAAAACTTGTCCATCATCTTGTCCCTTTATTTCTCGAGGGCTTCTTCAAGCAACATTTTGAAAGGAAATCCTCCTCCCTCGCCTTTCTTTTCTTCTGCCATGGGAGAATAGAGAATGAGCAGACTGCTCTGATACCACTGATCCATATTTATGAAATAATGAAATGAAACATAGATTCAAACCAAAACATGTAGACATAATGAAACATAACTTCAATTAATAAATAGAAACTGCTGAAAAATATTTACATACGTAAGAGAAAAAAGCTAGCTTAGGCAATGGTAGCTTATCTCTGAAAGAGATGTGTCAGCTACATGCCTTGTAAATTGTGTTACAATGAGGCTTGCAGGCCTTTTATCATCAATAAACAATAAAAAACCCTAAACATTCAAAAACCTAACCCTAGGAGATGAAGTGCTAAAACTTTGTAGGTTGCATTGGGGTTAGTTGGAATGTCAATATCTGGGGGTCGTAACTTTGGCATACGATCTTTGTTTGGCATTTGTGATACCTTGTTAGAGAAATATTTTCGAGGACAACAATTTTTGACTACAAACCCCAATTGTGGGCCACGAGTTTGCTCATTTTCCAAAACAAATTGTCATTTAGGGCCTCAAAATGGTTTTGAAAGTTTAGGACCCGAACAAATGCCAGAAATAGTAAATTTTGCTAGAAATTAATAAATTTAAGGGAATTAGTGCTAGGTTTTCAAGTGGAATAGACAAGTGCAACCAATATGCACTTGGATTAGCTTAGCTAATAACATTATAACCCCGTTCTTCAAAAATGTTTATATGCTTTCATCTTGGAACTCACTAATGAAAGCCACCTTTAAACAAGTGATTAACCCAATAATATTACCAAGAGACTCAATAGAAAAATACACAATACTTTTAAGTATTGAAAACAAATTCCTTATAAGTAATAATCACTTTCTAAAAATAAGTAGACTTTTATTTTGAAATTTATTTAACTTAAAACTTTTAAATTTTTAAATTTATATATTCATACATATAAATTCGAAAGCCTAAGAATACATATCACAACCACAAATCAACTTTTAAAATTGCATGAGACATATAATATTACGCATTGACATATTAGTCCTTTCCCTTTGGGTTGCAAGGGCTACATGAATCGATCATCCTTCTTAAGTATTAATCTTGGACACAAATCAACCACCTTTCATGGTTTTAAGACAATGTTTTAGTAAATTCATATTATTTCTCCATTCACATTTCCATTATAAACAAAAGTCTAAGTTTGAGGCATTATTTGGAATCACATGTACGCAAAAACATAAGATAAATTTGAAGTGATTGAAAGATTTTAAACATCCAACGAGCTAATAATAACATTAATTCTTAAGCATTTTAAGTTAGAATTCCTTTTCCATATAATAATATGTTGTTGTTTATATGGCGCCCTTCTCTGTAAACACATGTTGCTTGTTGTGTAAAAATACATTACTGTCACTTCACTTTGAACTTTGAAGTAACACCTTCACCTTCAAACCTTTTTAGTCATTTTCTTCACATTGATTGGCCTATTCATGGTCTACTTGGATATGCTATATTTTTGTTTCTACCCATGTTAATATTTCATCTAAGTTCTAATCCTCCATCAACTTCACCATCGATGGTTTGGGGCACATTGGACCATAGTTCATGGCTCAGTGTAATTGTTCATATGTTTCTACCTACCTAAAAAATTGAAAATGACAATTGAAAATGACCAAGATTAGATTAAAAATAACATAATGAGTTGATTAACACTTTGAATGATAAATTCAAAAGAGAAAAAAAGAAAAAGAAAATATTTTTTAATTTTCAATTATGTCGCTAAGTTACCTATAGTAAACAAATCAAAGCAATGCTAAGATATTAGCTAGCTATTCATCTACTCTACTTCTTCTTATCTCTAGTTTTCCTTTCATGTGGTTCCTAAGATTCAATTGATTTTGATTAAAACACTTTCAACCATGTAAATATTAAGCTTAAGTTCCCCATGGCTAGGCGTTCCTCTAATTGAAGAGTTAGCCATAAGCATGTGTCGTTTTACTACCTGAAATGCATAAATGCACAAAGGTGATAATGATTTACTTTCTAAAATGCCCCAAGTTTTACTGGTTTCCTTAGTAAAACAATCCATGCCTATCGTGTGTCTCAAGAAATTCATTATACACGCAACATTATTTTAATCCTCTTATATTTTAATGGCAGCATTACATGATTTTTTATAGTTAAATGAAAAGGACAAGATGAATTTATAAGACAGTGATCGGACTTCATATCTTCAAAACTACTACTATCTGTTTGATTGCTTACACTATGGCCCTTTCCTCACTCCCCTAGTTCTATTATGTCACTCACAAATCCCTCCTTCCTGTACGTGTTTGCTTTCCTTACTACTAGTTTTATCCTAGCTATTTAACTATTTAAGCGTTGTTATTTACCTGTTCGTTCTATTCAGAAATACAAAATGTGGTTTGACGATGGTGGTTGGTTGCTCTATTTCCCACCCAGAACCAAGCCACTGCTTTCATAGCAAACTCTATTTCATAAGTTTTTAATTTTCTTTTAATAATGAAATTATGCTATCCCATAAAAATAATAATTTTTAATTAAATAACTAAAAATTTAAGAGTTTAGTTAATAATTAAATGAAGTCAAATTAATATTATATTCATGGAATTTTAACAATAATATTTTACATCATAATTCTCCTCTTCGATAGTGTTTTTCATCATAATTATGCGCTTCAAAAATGTTATGTTCTTTCACCTTGGAATTGGCTAATGGAGGTAATTTTCAAATTAGGTCACTTGAATAATAACATTACCAAGAGAATCAATAGGAAAAAACACAACAATTTGAAATATTGAGGAAAATAGCCTTACAATAAATAATCACTCACTTTGTGAGGCTCGAAGATTGTCCTAGTTTTTTCCACCTACCCTTACTCCATCCTCTATTTTATAACCCAAACAAAGACATTCATGTACATATTTTTGGTTTCTATTGTTGTAGTCATACAAATTTGTATATGGAATTTCTTATCTTTAAAAAAGGTTGGTAGATTATTATTTTATGATTAAATGTTGCATTTTATGTTATCCTATAGTCTTCTCATATTTTATAAGCATTTAATCTATTATGAAGTGCGAGTACTAAAACATGAGATAGGTATTTTGGTCATGGGATTCCTGCACTAGCTTCAAGATTCAATAAAGCTGAGAAACAATGTTGTTTTAAATATTCAAACAAGGGTAAATCGATCTGATCAGATCATATTTTACAACTGAGAGATCATATTTAAAACAATCTTGTTTCTTAGCTCATTTTTAACCAAAATTGTGACTTGTGCAAGAAATTTTCTCATAATCATCCAGATCTCGTAAGGGAATCAAAAGAATTTTTCAAAATAAAAAATATGGATCTACTTATGCTATGATTATTGGACTTGAAAATAAAATGGATAATATGAATATTGAAATAATGAATATTGTTATTAAGAAAATAGATTCTTTAAAATTACAGTAGAAACTAGCAGAGGAACACGCTTCATTGTCCATTTATTGTCCAAAGTGTAAAAAAGAAGCATATTTTACATGATTGTCTAGCAAATGTCAAAGTTTCTAATAGTTGTGTGATATGTGCAGGTAAACATCCTATAGAGGAATTCTTGTCCATACCTATATTGAAAGAATCTTTTGAAGAGCAACATTTAACACTTGAACCACTAGACACCATGGGAGCACAGAAATCATGGCCTCGGGTGGGCACAAGTATGCATTCTGAACCTACATCATATTTTTCTAGTTCTCACGGGCCACCATAGTACCCTTATCAAAATTTGAATTATTCTCAGACTTGACGACAAGTGTATTATCCATAGTTTGGACAGTCTCATCCTCCTTGGAAACAAGGTTGGAAGGGGCCATCACACTCTCACTTTCCTTACTTGATGCCTCCAAAAACATACCCTACACACAATATGCATCTTATCCATTAGTGCAACCCTCATTGCCACCTACTGCCCCTCAACAGATGTAGCCTATGCCACCACTATTCAGGACACCTCAGTTATTGGCACATCCTGTGCGCAACCCAAAAATTAAGTGGTAGAAATGATTCATTATATTGGACCGCTCCCTTTCCTTACTTATCATACCATGCCATTTGGGTTCCATGACCTACAACTAAGATAGGGAAAGGTGAACCAATCGGAAAAACAAAAACAACCTGCGGTGATGATTGAGGAAAAAATTGAGGAGTTTCATGATTAGTCACACAATGGTACAACTTCACATCCCATTCCTATAAAATCAGAGTCGGCATCTCCTTGTTCAAACCAACCTCCTTATTCAGAGAGGTTGGTTGTGGAGAAAGTTGTTCCTCCCATCAAGTTTGACCTAACTACTAAAGTGAGCAATATATGTATCAAGATTCCTTTGCTTCACACTTTAAAAGTGATACCCATTTATTTTAAAATTCTTACATATCTCTATATCAAAAATCTACGAAGGAATAGAGTAGAGCCCCATACTATCCATTTTTTCGGAAAGGTAGCCAAATTGACGATAAGGCATACCTTTGTAGATAAATATATTGATATTGGAAATTCGAATGTCACTTACAAATCAGTGGCATCCTAGTTCCCAACGTTTTAATTGACCTTGAAGCGGCCATCAATGTGATGACCAAAAAAACTATGGAGTAGCCTGGGTTGACTCACATATGTCCAACTCCCACTATGTTAAAATTGGCTGACTGATCTAAAATTAAACTAGAGCGGGTATTGGATAATGTGATCGTCTCGATATATTGATGGGAATACCCTATGAAATATATTGTTCTACAACCAAAAACTCCTAGTGAGGGGAATTCCTTGATTTTTGGACGACCATGGCTTGCCATGGTTGATTCCTACATTGGTTGTCAATCTGGCAACATGTTTATTATGCACAAGGACTCTATGAAGAAGGTCACCTTGTACCCTCCTACCATATATATTTAGAGGCTCTGTGATACATTGTGGTTAGATGATAATAATAGTGATGAGGAGACTCAGTCCCTCTCTATGATAGACCAGATTCACATTATGGGAATTTTGAGGTCTCAAATTGACTTCCTAAGGAAATTATAAAATAATAGTGGAAATAATAAAATAATATTAGATTACATCATCAAATTTTAGAGGGAAAAAAGAAAAAATTTATTTTTTGAACTCGTATTTTTATCTTATCTCCCTATGGATTTACTTAAATTTCGAGCGGAAACACTCGTTGGATGAAGATTTTGATTCCTCGTTAAAGGAGTACCCATGTCGCATACTTTCGATGGACCTTGGCATACGAAAAATGAGAAATACATGAAAAACGTGATTGCAATCATGTTTTTTCATGTATTTATCATTTTTCGTATAGCAGGGTACATCAAAAGTATGCAACATGGGTACTCCTTTGGTGAAGAATTAAATTTGACATCCAACGAGTACTCCCACTCGAAATTTCAGTAAAACCTTAGCAAGATAAGTTGAAAATACAACTTGAAAAATAGTTTTATTATTTTATTATTTTTTATCCTTTTACTTTTTTACTCCAAAAATGGTGAATCATACCCCATGGTTGACATCATCATCTTGAATCGTATTGGTTCTTATAAAGTTTATTTTGGTTGTACATTTTTCTTAGGAGGCCCATTTTAGACCTCAAAATTCCCCTAATGATCAGTATGTTGAGTAAACTGAGGATAGTCAGATCCATGACTTTGTTGCTAGCTTGGAAACTATGCAGGACATTGAGCCACTTTGTTAGATCTTTATTGCTAGTTTCCAAGAGATTTTTGGTCCAGAATCCTCATCACCACTACAAAACCTGATAGATACCACATACATTCATGAGCCAAAAACTCCACTTGTTGGGATGACTCTATGAAAATATTTACATATTAGTCCAGACCTTGACCCATCTCAGCAAGAGCATCTTTTGAAATTTATCCAAGATCACCTTGATGCTTTCACATGGAGCTATGAGGAAATGAAGGGAACTCCTCCTTAAACCTACACTCATCACATTTATATCCAGGATGGTACTTGACCTATTCACCATCCTTGGAGCTAAATGAACTCCGCACTCTGAGGTATTATCAAAGAAAAGCTTAAAAAGCTCTTGGACATTGAGCTCGATCTATCCTATATTTGATAGTCAATGGGTCTCCCCATTGGTATTGGTCCTGAAAAAGGATGGGAGGTGGTGGATTTGAATTGATTATTGGTAATTAAACAAAGTCACCCTCAAAGACTACTTCACATTTGATTCATTGATCAGGTACTAGATACCCTTGTGAGTAAAAAGTACTTCTCCTTTTTGGATGGTTTCACATTGGAGGACCAAGAGAAGACTACTTTCACTTGTCCTTGTGGGACATTCACTTATCAAGTGCTTCCCCTTGGACTATGTAATGTCTCTGTTACTTTCCAGTAAGAGGTCTTGGCAGTATTTGCTGACCTTGAGTGTGCGGAGTTTTAGATGGATGATTTTTCAGTATTTGGTGATTCATTTTAGGAAGAATTCCAAAATTGAGAGAAAGTTATGATTATGTGCCAAGAGGCTTGTCTTTCTTTGAGTGATAAAAAATGTAGATTAATGTACAAAGTAGGAGTGGTCCTTGGTAATCTTATTTCCAGCAAGCATATAGGTAGATCCACCTAAAATGGAAGCTATCACACTCATACCAGTACCTAAAATACAATAGGAAGTAAGGGGTTTTCGAGGTCATGCAGGATACTGTCAGACGTTCATTGAGAAATTCTCTAGGATAACCTCTCCTCTTTTTTGGTTGTTGACTAAGGATAGTGATTTTGTAAGATCCAAAGCAATTAATTTTCCAAGAGATATGGCACACTTGAGTGTTCTAATACAAAGACTTGTGATAAAAAACAACAAACACCAAAGGGATCTAAAAATGCAGCCTCTTATTTATACTATATTAATGACTGAAAACAATATACATGCTCATACAAGACATATTGAAGCCCCTACCAATAACATATACACATTCTCAACAATGAATACTCTTAGAATTTTGAATCCTGGATGGATCCACCACACAAATGTCATCGTAGGGTTTTTTGTCACGATATCAACCTAGAATTAGCCACACCATATTCTCAACAAGACACAATAATATTGATAAACTCAAGATGTTCCAAATTCCTAGCTCCTATCCCCTTTAATAGGCTTGAGCAACTCTCTAGAAACCTTATTTTTTATTTTCCCTTGAAAAAAAAAGGAAAATACCATGGGAAGATCCCATGGGAAGATACCATGGGTAGATTTTGTCCATTTTGACCCCATCAAGAAAATGGAATATTACAAATCCTCCCACCTAAAGATTGCTTGCCTTCAAGAAATCCACTTCTATCCACAAAAAAACCATATCTATACTGATACCTAGGTCCGATACAAAATAGTGTGTTATTCCATGCCTCCATGCTAAATGATCCTAAATGAATCCATTGATACCTAGATGCCAAACAATCCTTCGACCAATCCTACTCACTTTAGATTCACCTGGATCCCAAATGCCACTTAACTCTTGGGACCTATGGGTTATGATACCATCATAGCCCTCCATCACTGCCTTTGCCCAAGAACTGAAGACACAATATGCCCTCCGCTAAGGGCATCATCCCATATATAGAGTTCCAACTCATAATATCTTTCCAATCCATTATGTGGGAAGGATCTAATGCATGAATTCTTGCACATGGGATCAGTCTACTATGCTGATATTTCCTGATGCTCAACTAATGTTGCTCCACCCAACCACCCAACACGATCCATTTTTAGAAATTTTCCGTACTTTCCCTAATGTATAAGGGTGGGTTGGTAGTGACACAGGCCCTATCTATGTACTCTTCTAGAGGGCTGCTCTAGAGCTCCCAACTGTATTCTTCCTATTGCCTTGTGAGGGACTTGAGACGTTCCTCTAGACTAGACAATTTGGCTATTGACTTGGCACATACCCCTATGAGCTCCTTAAATTTGTTTTTCTCCTATAAGATAGTGTCCTGGGTTGTCCTAAATATCTGCTTTAACCTCATAAGATTGTCTTCAAATGTGCAATCTTGCCATGAAATTCCTCTATTGGCAGTTCTAATGCCCTGTTGAATATCTTTGTACCTATCGGCACTGGATTCCTGACAACCACTGCTTCAACTTGAGCCTTTGATTGACTTTATGGGAATGGTTCATCCTGCACATTATATATGTCATGCTCCTCTTCATGATCATGATCATCATGTTGGTTCACTATTGCTGGCTCCTCACTTAAGTTTTCCTAGCCTCCTCCATCTATGAAGAAAATATGTTGTTCTTCTTCTCGATTTGTCAAACATAGATGGACTGGTGGATTTCTATCTATACTTGTCTGCTCATGTACATCCCCTTGGATACTTATGTATTTAGTTGTATAGGAGTCTACCTCATCAATACCTTTAGGTAGAATTTTCTCATGCACTTCCAAGTGCTTGTCATCGTGAGATTAATATTATGTTGTTTCTCACCACCCTGAAATTCAATAAACACAACTATAGAAGACTCCCCATGATCGGAAGGAATCTCCTCTTGTTCTATCCTTCTTGCCTCCTTCCTATCACATGGACATGAATGGTGAAGTGCCCAAGGTCCCTTGTAGGTAAAGCATAGTCCTCTCCTCCTTAGTTCATTCTTGCTACAAGTTTTATTATGTCTCTTCTTGATTCCTCCATTAATATTTTTAATCTCCTTCTTAGTCAACACCCTTCTGAGCAATTTTATGTTTTGCATGACTAACTTCTCCACTAGATTACAGATAGTTGGTGATACAATTACTTCCTTCCTCCAAATGGTCAAAAGTTTGGATCTCAACATCTTGCAGATGTCGGCATCTCCTTCTAAGAAGAAGGACACAATATTTTGCATGGTTGTTTTGACACAGTCTAGATGAGCTTATGTAATGCAAGTGTAATTTTTCTTGAATACTTGAAAGATTAAGGCGTCACATTCCTGATTCAACATGAAAGTGACAAAGTTGAACTCTACCATGAGTTCTAAGATTTTGTGCCACTTCCGAAAAGTAGGAAGCAAGATGTTGTTCAACCCTTAAGGGGATTCTACTGTCAGCTGCAATATCTCCTTCATGATATCACTATTGTAAGGAAGTAGTGGCAATGTTAAAGCCATGATCCTGTTGAGACAAGACATAACTATGAGCCTGACCTCTTCACAAGGATGTTCCCAAAATTTGGGTTGTATTAATGCAAGCATGGATGGATTGAGAGCCGAACTGAGTTTCTTCCATTCTGGCTACCCCCCCATAGACAGACATGCATCTAATTCCTCCAACTTATGAAGGTCTATCACTGAATTTTTAGTTGCAGTTTAGATCCATGTGCGAAGAGTTAGCTCCTCTTCCATGTCCTTCCTTCATTTCCCATGAGGGGTTTGGCTACAAAATGACATGGACTCTTTTTAAGATTGGTCTCCTTCTTTGACCATGATTTTGGTCTAAGGAGGTATTTCTATGTAAAGGACCCTATATTCTAACTAGTTCATCAAGAAGTTTCTGGGTGTTTTCCAAGGCCTCTTCAAGATGACCCATCTTCTCACATACCAAAGTGGGTAAATATAGGGAGGTTATATCAACACTATGTCAATCATTTCACTTCCAATTTAGCCCATAGGCTTGGAAGATAATAGTTACGATTAAAATGATTTTCCCACCTTTTCTTCTCTTTTTTTTAAATTAATTATTAAATACCATAGATTATACCCTTATATCCCCACTATCCGAGTGTCTACGTATCCAACATTCTCTACTTTCTGCACACCAATATCATAAAGATTTTGCAATGTTGCACACAATATGCACCCTATGCAATATCCAATTTCCTTATTACCCAATGGTGGATGTGTCTACACAAGTACATGAAGTGGATGGATGCACTTAAATACGATCCACTCTCCTCGACTGGATATTGATATGTTGCCCTCCATGGCTTCAGAACTTTCCCTGCGACTATTGTGAGGCCTTATTGTTGTATATCAAATCTCGATGCTAGTGATTAGCCCTGTGGCCACTATGGCCCTTAATTCTCTATTGATCTAATATCTTATTTTTTCTCAACTATCAATCGTGGCCCAACTCAATGTGAATCTTGTATGATTTCTTGGCCCTCCATCGAATCAATGTATTCACCCATGTATGGATTTACGACTAGTGTTTCATACTTGCCACCTTTAATTAATTGTATTCCCACCAGGGAATAATATGTAAACTCGGCGCGCAAGAAATCAAATAAAGAATACCCACTATTGATCTCTGATCATGCCAAACCGAATAGGGGCACTAGGAAATTCTGTTAAATAAATGAGGGTTATGTCTCAACCTTGCGACCCAGATAATGCTTGGAAGAGACTTTGCGAATAATGGTATGGACCTGTCAATTACCTTCACGACCAGTCGATTTTCTTTTTATCTAAGGATCTCTAAACACCAGTCCGCTTGACAGTTATCGACGTAGTGTATGGCTTCCCATCGAACCCCTTGCTCCGCTGATCCCTTTTGGAAAGTTCACAACAACACTATTTCACATTCTTGGATGTCCTAGGTGCGACTAATTGAAATCATGACCTCATTCAACATTTCCCAACAAACAACCGTTCAGTTACAGAGGATCAGCTGCTACTGCAGCACTTGGTCGATTAATTTCATTCACAAATTTACAACCTGTTGGATACCTATACCAATAGGTTTCATATTTCATGATTGGCTATCAAAGGTCCAAATATGCTCTGCTTTGATAATGCAAAGATCCCATATTTCCATAAGGAGACAAGGTGTGTCTCAATTTTGATGGGGACTCAATTTTGATGGATGGTCCAACAGCCTAATCT
>APFE030849457.1:0-11584 GCA_000404065.3 Pinus taeda | reverse complement strand
AAATTGGGGAGGTAGTCTTGATGACCGTAAGTCCACATCTGGAAATTGTTTCTCTTTTGGTTCTGGTTTGATTACATGGAGCTCAAAAAAACAAAGCACTGTTTCCTTCTCATCCACAGAAGCGGAGTATGTTGCAGTTACCTCAGCAAGTACACAAGCTCTTTGGCTCAAAAATTTTTTGGAAGAAATTGGAGAAAAACAAGTTCATCCTACACTGATTTATTGTGATATTGTAAGTGCCATCAAGTTAGCAAAGAATCCAGTTCATCACAGTAGGACAAAACATTTTGACTTGAAATATCACTTCATTAGAGATTTGGTGCAGAAGAAGGATGTTGAATTAAAGCATATAAATACTTAGCATCAACTAGCAGATATCTTCACCAAAGCATTAGCGAAAGATCAGTTTTTGGCAATAAGAGATGAGATAGTAAATCCTCATTAATCATTAAGGGGGAGTGTTAGAATTAATGCTTAATTAGTTATGTAATTAGCTGACAAAGTAGGTAGCATATTTTGTGTTCTCTGCAAAAATAAAGCAGCAGATTGTTAGGGATTAAAGCAGCAGATTGTTAGGGTGGTCAGTGTTGCTGGAAAGTGCTAGAAATTAGTTGTAATTGCAGTAGAATTATTCCACAGTTGGTTTTTAGTAATAGTTTTACTATTTAATAATGTAGTTAACAGTTGAATCAATATATGAGATTTGCAGCATTTTGTTTTGGCTCACACAATGGTCTTTTAATTGTTTTATCTATATTTTTTATGTATTGTTCTTCATAGAACTGTTGGCTTCTCAATTTGCTTAAACAATTTATTTCATATTCAACGGGGTTTATCGAACAAAGAACACAATACACAGAAACCAAGTTATGTCCAAAAAAAGCATAGATAAACTAATAAAGAAGAGGTTATATGGGATAGAACCACAAACTAAAATAAGCTAATACGCAGTAGATTAAACCCAAATACACATCTATGGGTAGTGATTCTTGAATTCACATGGAATAGGAGAAATTGATGAACCTAGAGTCAAATACCTGTTGGAAGAATCAATGAAGCTCTATGGAATCCGTAATTTCCACCCTCGGGATCTCAGTTACTGATTTGTAACTTTTACCAACACCTACAGGTTTTGGTGTAACTGCAAACCTCCACATGGTATCAAATCCTGGACCGAGGTTCGATTCCCGAGTTGCATTTGAGGGGAGGTGTTGGAAGAATCGCCGCACCTCTGTGGAATCCATAATTTCCATCCTGAGATCTTAGTTACTGATTTGTTTGTAACCTTTACCAACACCTCTGGGTTTTAATTTTCACCCTAGAATCTTAATTTGTAACGTTTACCGACACCTATGAATTTTGGTGTAACCGCAAACCTCCACAAGACTGATTAAAAGGATGAAAGAAAAATTAAATGTAATAATAAGTCGATTGAATAAAAAATTAAATAAAACAAAGCCTTAAATTCAATAGAAATTTTTGAAAGAAAGAGAGCCTTAAACTAATCAAAGGAGACATACAGATACAAGGCCAAGGGCCATCTCTACATACCTCGAATTGGGATTCGATTTCATTTCTTCAGCCAAGTAATTGGAATTAGTGAGATAGGCTTTGAACAGCAGCAACGTCAACCACCTATTTCTTTCTTTAATTCATTTCCCTGAAATGGAATTATGAAATGGATTATGTCGTCACAGCAAATAGAAACACTGAATTGAAATTAAATAGAATTTTATCATAGCATTTCTCAGAGATAATTAATCTCTATGAACCCAAAAAAAACTATTAATCAACTCAATCGCCCTACCATGCCCTTTTCTTACCAGCATCAGCATCAGCCTCTGCGTCCTCTATCCCACACAACCGTGATTGACTCAAACACGAGGTCAACCTACACCTAGACACGGACAGACCCGAAGTCAAACCACACAGACAGCCAAACACACACAAGCATAGCTAGACGTGATAGGGACAGAGTTGGAGGAAGATGCTCGAAAAATGAAAAAACAATATATTATATGTAGGGATTCCTTAGTGCCCTTCAAACGCTACAAGAGTTTTAATGCGTCTAAGATTAGTTTTATAAAGTCCCTACTCTCTCCTCAAGTTGAGAGTTCATGCTTTTTGGTGCAGCTTGCTTTTGTTTTTTTTCGGTGGTTCTTTCTTTCCATTAATGCTTTTCGTTTTTTTTCCTTCCCTTCCAAATGCACATCTGGCCAATAAGGTTTCAATTCATGGTTTTACCGTTTTTTACTTATTCCATTTGGTTAGTCACATTATTATAGTAAATAATTCATGGTTTTACTGTATTTTACTCATCCACATTATTAGGGATTGTGGATTCAATTCTCATTTTAATATCTTATTTATTTTTAGGATGTTGGAAACAAGGCATTCAAAGGCGGTATTACTCGAGCCTTTACCCGACATACCTATGTTACTTATTTTTTAATTTTATATAATAGTTATATGAAATTTATTGGGTATTAATAATTTTTTTTAATCGCAAAGCATTTTCACAAATATGTAAAAAAAAAATTAAAACGTTTTTAAAAAGGTAATGTACTTTTACAATGAAGGGGAATTAGTGTATAAATGATAAAAGTGCAATTGAAAATGTATGTGCTTAGGTATTAACAAATCTTTACAATGAAGGTCAAGGTCTTCGATTTTGACAGGAATTACGCTTCTAAAAATGGAAAAGGATTTTTACAGTGAATGGAAAGGTCTTCAATCTTGATAGGAATTAGTGTAGCCATATAAATGATAAAAATGCAAGTGAAAATGTGGGCACCAAGTAAAAATGTGGGCACCCACGTATTAATAAATCTTTACAATGAAGGGCAAGCTCTTCTAACTTCACACGAATTAGTGTAAACTTATAAACGACAAAAGTGCAAGTGAAAATTTGTGTGCCCACGTATTAACAAATCTTTAAAATGAAAGGAAAGATGGGCAAGGTATTCGATCTTTATAGGAATTAGTGTAGCCATATAAATGAAATGGCTAGTAAATAGAACACCTACCTCATGATATATTTCACATTACGAGAACTAAAAAAAATCATGAAGATCTCAAAACTCATAATTAAATCTAATTGGTTCTCTATTTGAGAGGTGGAATGTAGATCTCGAAAATCTACCTTGGATGAACATTACTTTTGAAGTTGATAGCTCAAAGATTTTCAATAATGCCAAGGCTAAAATTCAAGACAAGGAATTCCTCCAAATCATCAAAGGTTGATGTTTGCTAGGCACAAGCATGAAGATGAAAGAAATGTACTAGTTGATTATAATATTCAGAATAACTGACGTGTTTGTGTCCATACATCTCCCAAGTAATATGTAGGTCTTTGTCATGATGTTGACTAGCTCTGGTGTGAATACTAAAATTCAAGATAAGGAAGGAATTCCTCTAGATTAGCAAAGGATGATCTTTGTTGGGATAAGAAACCTTGAGATACGAGTTTTGCAGGTTTATCCTGAAGGAATTGACTCACCCCTCAGTTCTTTTTCCATGTAGTAGTATGCAATTTTTTCTCAATCACTTGAACTTCAGAGTTAGAAATAATTGACAATGATAAGGAACACATTTTAGTTAAGGATGGAATTGCTCCATAACCATACAAGTTGATCTTTCTTGGTAAGTAAGGGAAACTCCTATAAGTAAGGGAAATATTATTGGCCTTAACAATGGTGTAAAAACCACATTTAATGAGGTTAGCACGATTGTCACAAATAGCAGAAGCAAAGATGTTCCAGAGAAGAATAATCATCATTTGATCTTTTTTGATAAGTATGGGCAACTACTATAAGGGCGGGCAAGATTATTGGCCTTAAAAATGGTGTAAAAACTACATTTAATGTGGTTGGCACCATTGTCAAAAATAGTCGAATGAAAGATGTTCTAGAGAAGGATACTCATCTTAATTATTCATGTGATATAAAAGTTGGTTCCTATTCTTTCCATTTTTATTTTATACTTATTTTAAAAGGCCAATAGGTATAACTGCCACTATTCAATTTGGTTTATTTACCCTTTTCCTTGTTCACTTAAAATATTTCCTCACGTGACTGAGTTATTGTGCCTTTCTTGTATCTCCAATATATACTCATCATATGAAGTTGTCTAGTTGTGGTAATTATTTGGAGGCTTTTTGTCCTTATGTGTCTTCCATAAAAAATTTCTATCTATTATTGGAATAGTATTGTTGTCTATTTTACTTATACAGGAGACAAACTTCCTAAGTTATTTTATAAATGTAATTGAATATTGTTTATGAACCCTAATGTAGCTTTTGTGGAGGCACTTGACTGGTCCAAATTTTTTTTAACCAATTTTTTTCAACTGGAAGTCTATATATTTTTTGTGAATTATTGTGAATTATTATTTAGTATATACATTTCTCAACTATCACTACTCTTCAATTTTTTTAGTTAGCCCAATGATAAACATTTTATTTTGCTTTCTCTCCTAACAAGATGTGCACACTGAAGAAGACTTGAACAGATTTTTAATAGCCAAGATTTTAGTTCTTTCTCTCTTTTGCATGGCTACTATTCTCAATGTTCCAATTTCATATGCCTTCTTGAAACTTGTGATTTTTTCTCCTGCAAAAATTTTGTTTTGATCTCAGGTATGCGCTTAATAGTTTTCAAAGAGTATGTATTTCACCGTCAACATTAAAAGTCCTTAAACTAAAATCATATTGATTTAGCTTGATTGCATTTTCCTATTTAACATTCATGAAAACTACTATGATACATCTCTAGGAGTTGATGTTATTGGGAGATTGTTTGTTTCAGTATATATTGTGGATATGATATGATTTTCGTAATGGCAAGTCTTATGTATGCATGAAAATGTTGGATGGTGTTGAGAATTTCTTGTTTGATAGTATTCTCCCCATTTTTAGGGGATTCATTTATTCAAAATGCTATTTGAGTGTGCAATTTTGAATGAAAATGAACAACTAAGCTACATTATTAGCCCCTGGCAACATCTTTCAGTAATTAATGATTTCCCTTATAAAAAATCATGGTAACAAATAGTGTTGCATGCAATTCTATTAGTTTGATACTATACAAGATTGAGGCATGATAAATGACAAATAATTTCAAACCTTTTACTATGTAGATAGAGTATAATGTCCAGTAATTTCACACAAGTTCCTAGATAATGTTACAAAATGGTTCAACTTTTATCTTTGATGGTTGATTACTTGTAACAAAAATTTCTATTCCATGAATACATATTTCCCTTCCATGCCAACTTGGAATCATTCTTGTGGAATTGTATTATGTTGTCATGTTCAATAATTAATGTGTTGCATTGAAGCATAATGATAAAATGTTATCTCATTTTGTGAAAACAATACTTTCATAATTGGTATATCCTTTGTGTTTTATTTCTTCAATCATTTCACCATCCAATTTGGGAGCGAGTTGAAGAGAATCTATTCGAATTTGTCACTACTACTTTTACTTACAAGGTATTTGTGTAGTCTTAACAATTAGTTCTTCCAATTCATCTTAGGTGCATCATTTCTTTACTTCTCTTAGGTTCTTTTTAATTTTAGATTTGTTTTCCTTACAAGTTTATTCCCTTTCTTTAAAACATGATCAAAATATTTTTTCTCTTAAAATGAAAGAAACGATTACATTTTTAACCCTTTAGTTATGATCGATGAGAAATTCAAAACAAGAAACAAGTAATAAAAAAATCCACCTTAGTATGTCTTACCCAATGGTACTTATTTTAATTTATAGTTGTTTGAAATAGTGCAAAGAGTCAATATTTTGGCAAAATATTTTGAAATTAGTTTTCACCAAAATTTTGCGATACATGAAATGGTTACAGATTTAGCACTTTGGCTATGCATGATGGAAAAGTCAAACCTAAGAAAAACGAATATCTTAGTATACCTTAATCCATGATACCAATTTTAATTTTCACTGTGTTTGAAGTAGCTTCGAGGAGAAGGAGTTTTTAGTAAAATATCAGTGAATTAGTTTCCACGCACTTCATATCTTTTGGAATTTTGTAGATTGTCACACTTTTTTTTTAATTTACCTTCAAACATGGCATTGGAACCAAAGTTTATTTGTAGTTATATGGATAGAGAGAAAATTTATCTCTTACTTCTTGGATTTCTTTATTGAAAATATTGTTTGATTTTCATATACCATTTTTTTGTTTTTTTGTTTAGCATGACTAAGTAGAGTGAAAAATGAGATAATATTGATGGATAGCCTATGCGCTCTTGGTAGAATATTTTTTTTTTCCAATGTAAATAAGATCGATAATTTTCCATGTACTAGAGAAATTGTTTGGGGTAATATTTAGAGTGGGTTAATATTCCATGGCTTTTCAAAATAAAAAATAAAAATAGTTGTCAATTTTTACATTTTTTTAATTTATTTGCTCAATGTTTATGCTTTAAAATTATTTTAACTTAAAATTCATTAGAACTCTCCATGTTTTTCAGAAAATATCATTAAACATTTTACATTATGCATATTGGGGAGTATTAATGTTAGACAAGGTTTACAAGATTTAAAACAAACCTCCATCCTTTAAGTTTTGCTACTAGATAGAAACCTTCTAGAAGAATGAAAAAAATTGTGCAGTTGTGGAAAATATATAAAAGAATTAAGTGAGTAAAAGAGAAGAATAACATGAGACATTGTTGAATAAAACTGACATATGGGGAATAACTAACAAGGAATAAAGTTGTGGGTCATTTAATGTTTTCCTGTTGTGAGCCTTTGTGACATAGTACTGATGAAATCTTTAATGCCAAGGGTGTGTACATTTCATGATATTTTTCTATGAAATGATGTAAGACAATTTAGGATGCATAAATGTAATTATATTACAATTTAGTGAAAGAAACAACGGATTCTTATTTTATTTCATTAAGGTTTTTTTATGCATGTCCAAGTTTATTTCACCTTCATGGCTTCTTTTGATCACAAGGAGAACTAAGGAATTTGCGATTGTACATATATAATAAAAATATGAATATTTTTAGTAGAAGGGTCACAACAGGAGGTGATCTAGGTGTTACCTATACTAAACAATGTGTTTTGTTGAACAATTATTTCGTTCTTAATGAAAAGTATTGCCTTTCTCCTTGAGTGTATATCCATTTTATTAGATTTCCATATATTTTAATGTTTTTCCTAAAATATATTTATTAATTTGTCAATAACCACCTAGGGAAGACATATAAATCAAATTGATCCAATTGAAAATAAAATTCAATTGATGATAACTATCAAAATGGGTAACCCATTATTCCTGTCACATTTCATAGATTAAAAAAACAGTAGAAATTAACTAAATTATAACTTTATTACAAATTATATTATGGTTATTTATAAATTTAAAGAAATTGAATGCATATTTTAAACACAACAAAAAATGTTAGTTAGCTATGAAATATGTAAATATTACTATGAATGTTCTAACATATTCCATGGTGTTTAAATATCTTCCATAAACCTAATAATTAACTTATAACTATGGTGATTAGCATAATTATAGGCATATATAATGTTTGGTCCACTAACTTATGTACCAATTGTTTGGGTGCAAAAGGTGGATCATTAATTCTTATTGCAATGTTTATATTATGTTGTTCTACTTCCTAGTTATAGCATTCCAACCAAATATCCATTTTGTGTTGATCTCTTTATAGCATAATATTGTTACTATCCAACTTAATATGTCATCAAACCTAGAATGCTTGGATGAAGCTTCATCACTATCAAACTGCTTGGATCGGGTTTTATCTTGACCATCATTTTCTTCTATAATTTTTATTGTAGTAGCATGGGGTGAATCACAAGTCAAGTCGATGTTTAATTTTTTCTTTCCTGTTGGGTTTAGTCAACTATCCTTGTTCCTATGCCTATGATGAGCTTCTTTCTATGTTGAGTTTGTCTAGAGTCAATTGTTTATTGTTCAATGAATAATATTTTCCATGTCCAAGAAACAACAAGACGTCACTCCCAGTAGATTATTCTAGAAATTGTTCCAATTTTCTAGGCTTCCTTCTTTCCTACACTTATAGGGTATCCTCAAAAAACTTTCATGTAATTGAGTGTATATTATATTGTTGTTGTGGGTGTTCTAATTGAATACCTAGAAAGATTTGATTCTCATTTATTGTATATGTTTATGTCCCTATTGTTTTCCAAGTTTGTGAGCCTTTTCTTGCAATATTCTTATGAGATTATGTCACAGGTACTAAGAGGTCAAATTCAAATGGTTGTGTATAATTATCTTTCCCTTTCTTCTTCTTGTTCAACATCTAGAAGGAGTAATCGTATATCCCCTTGTTCTTCTAGAGCTTGTGGTGGAATTGAGTATATTATGTTAGATTATTAACTCATCTCTCTCTCACACACACACACACACACACACACACACACACACACACACATATATATATATATATTTGGTCAATTCTATGGTGATAGAAAATCTCTTGTTTGTGTACATATAAAGAGTGAGAATACCTTTGTAGGGAGAATTGAATGTACGATGAGGGAGGAAACAATTTTTGTATTTGCTAAGGGAGGAAACATTTTTAAAGATTTTCGGATGACTAACTAATGAAGTTTGTTTCATGTCTAACCAAATTAGTAAAGAGGGGAAAGGAATGGACTTATTAAAATTTTCACATTTATACCAGTTCATATTTAGCATGTCATCAATGTGTTTTTCCTAGTTGTATATTTTTCCCGTCATGATCATTAGCCAATTTATTGTAAAATATTGAGTTTAATGTTAGAAACTCTCCCTATTCATGCAAAATGACTCTCTCATTAGGAAAAAATTAGAAATAAGAAAAACAAATTGAGATATCAAAAACTTAATTTAACAATACATATATTTAACACAATAATATAAACATGAATACATAGGAACCGATTAAAGAATATTTATTATTCGTATTACATTGAATAGTGAAAATCAGAAAAAACCATATAGAAATATACAAAATAGTATTTTAGAAATTTTATAATTTTGAAATACGTATAACTAAATATAAAAATAAAACATATATATACTTGATTAATATTAATTGATGGAAGGAATAATAGTTTAAATGAACTTCAGACACCAACATTAAGATCTTAACTGATCTACAAAATATACAAAATCATTGTATCATCTCCTCCAGATCATTATCATATGTTGACTCACCAAAAGTGCGTTTTGGGTCAATATCGATAATCAAAACCATTACCATATGTTGGCTCATGAAAATTTATTTCTGGGTCAATATCGATAATTAAAATATCATCTCCAAAATACACAACATTTATTATATTCCTTTCTTATGGGATCGAATTTGGAGTTACACTTGATTCAACTTGATCACTATGTTATGCCACTTTAAGTACATAAAAGCTATAGTTTTAATGTTATAGTTAATGTGTTAGATATTAAATTGATGTGTGTTGTAAAATTTCAAGAATTATAATGTCATGATGGTGAATTGTACTAGGGGTCATAGTTTCTAGAATTCATTGTGTTTTAAAGATCATAGTGCACTATGTTTTATTTAATTTTAGAGTTAGCCCTTAAGAATTATCAAGTGTCATTGATTTTTAATAGTAATAATGTTTAGAGGTTGCATTATGGAAGAGTTTGTAATTATCTAAGAGTATCAGTGATAACGGTAAACTAGCCATTATGGGTAATATTAGTGTTTTGATATTCATAATGGATTTTTCTTAAGGGGCACATATTGTATCAAATATTATAGTGGTTAGAGTGATTAAATGTTACATTAAATAAGGGGAACAATTTTGTGGGTGACTATATACTGCAATATATAGAAATATCTAATAGTAAATTCATTTAATTAGTGAATTTATAGACACATATATTAATATATATATATTTATAGATCAAAATATTATTGGTAAACCCAATGTGTGTTTCCTTATGATTTCCCTCATTGTTTTAATACAATAACTAATTGGTTGTACTTAAAAAAACCCTTAGTGATTTAGTAGTTAGGTTTTTGATACTCCTAAGCTTTTGCAAGGCCGTTAGAAAGATTGAAAAAAATAAGTTATCTCAAAATTTGAAATAAATATGTTATTTATATATTTATGATTCAAAATTTCCAACGTAAAAGTATTTAGAAAAATGTAAATTAATTATTTTTTAATTAATAATGAAGAGGATTATTAATCCATATAACTTTAGTGAAGATGATTATTAATCTGTGTTCAATCTATATTTTTGATGGGAGAGCATGAGACTGAATATCTTTGAAGGTCGTGTGTTCGTTCGATCGGTATCTTTGTTCAGAGAGCGTCAGACTGAGTATATGAAATTCGTGTGTTTGATCTATATCTTTGATGGTAGAGCCTTAGATTGAAGATCTCTAAAAGTCGTGTTCGATCGATGCGCAACCCACCTAGCACTTCATAACAATACTTCCCATCGCACTGGAGGTAAGTAGCCATTTTTGTCAATTTGAATTATCTTAACATTCTTGAGCCATGCCTTTTCTTTTTCGATATTTTTTTTAAACTCCAATTTATAATTTTTTCCTAAAACTATGGATATTCTTTATGGATAGTTTTGTTTGCACATTTGAAGCCATGCCTCTTTTCCGAGACTTGTTTTAAAATATGGTTTATAATTTTGTTTTACAACTATGGATAGAGTTTATGGATAATTTTGTTTGAACGACCACTGGTTTATAATTATTTTTCTGCAACTATGGTAATATTTTGTGATATTTTTCGTGTTCCATTGTACTTTTGTTTACACATTGAAAAGTATAAACACTTCGTCATCAACATTCATCCTCAATTACTATATCGGCTCAATCCTTTTCACTGAATTTTGGTGATTACTCAGACATCAATCATAGATACTGGTAACCCCAAAATTATAATCCAAAAAACTAGATTACGAATTTGAATCTATGGAAATTCATGCAAACGTTCACCTGGGTTTGTCAAATGACGGATTGGAAATGTTTGTTGGGTGGGTAATACACTTTGATGTCTCATTTTTTAACTCTATTCGCAAATAGATTCAATTTTTTTTTATTGGAATTGGAACTTTGGCTTAGATCATATATTTTCAAATCTTTAGTAGAAAAATAAATTCAATATTATAAATTGTATTTTTAAATATAAAAAGTATTATTAATATTTTTAAATATAAATTTGTAGAAATATGAATATGTAAAAAATAACTATTTTTTTTGCAAATAAAAAACGGAAATGTTGTTTTGTTAAACGACACTGCACTTTTATGACTTGGTGTCTTTTCATGTTCACCACTCTTACAACTTTAATATTCAAAATCATGAGTGGCCACACATAATATTTATTTCCTTTACCATAACTTTGTTAGTGAAATTCTAAAAATAATAGTTGACTTAAACTAGAAAACTAAATTAAGTTTTATTAATTAAATTGTTGTTCTCATAATTACTTATTTATATTGCAATTTTTATACATATTATTCGTTATATTATCATGTATATATTTTTATATATAGGTGGAGGTGGTGGCATTGCTGGTGGATGTGGAGAAGTTGT
>APFE030849439.1:77387-91945 GCA_000404065.3 Pinus taeda | reverse complement strand
TGTGTGAATTC
This sequence comes from Pinus taeda, assembly GCA_000404065.3. Classification (NCBI taxonomy): domain Eukaryota; kingdom Viridiplantae; phylum Streptophyta; class Pinopsida; order Pinales; family Pinaceae; genus Pinus; species Pinus taeda. Next base: position 91,934 of record APFE030849439.1, on the reverse strand, counting down.
ACCTCTCGCACTACTCACTAAACTTAGAAGTAACTGCGCAATCCTGAAGGAGATAATTCCTTCTGCATGGATGAGTTTCCTATATAGGAAAATTCCTCCAACTGATAGTACATTGTCCCTTCCTCTGATCTCAACTGGGTCTCTAATTGAACTGACATGCATGAGTTATTTATGAGAGAATATTCAGTTATCTAAAGTGCAACAATTACATGCATGCAAGCATTAACTAACTAAACTCACAATCACTTCAACAAACTGTTTGAACTAATCTAACTATACTTAACTCAGTTAACTAAGCTAGCTAATTACAACTCAAAGTACAACTCATCCTGATCTCCTTTAATCAAGGGATAAATTCCTCAATCAATGGAGAAACTTTTGCATGTCTTCACATAGACTTCATGTTTGATTTCTTACAACTAATTAACTCAAGAAAAATTAATTAATTATTTTACAAACAACTGCTAAGATCAAATTCAAATTTTAAATCTCAATATTAGTTTAGGGACTAATGAAAATTGGAATCTATTCCGAAATGCTATTTTTAGCATTTCTATTTTATCATTCCTTGTTGCTATCTCCAACATTGGTACCTGAAACGCTATTTATAGCAATGTTATTTATAACATTTCTATTTTTATCATTTCTTGTTTCTATTTTCAACACTCCCTCTCAACAAGAAAGGCATTCAACTTGAACCCGATCCTGAACCTTTGGAATGTTCTGCATGCAACACTTCTCCCAAGTGTTGTTACTCCAGCAACTCTAAAAACAAAATAATCTCCCAACTGACCTCCCTGTTGGGCTAGAAACACCCTCTAATGTTGAAGCTCCCTCTACTGCTGACAAGTGCTCCCTTTGTGACCTCTGAGCTGCTGTAACACTCCATGCATCTCGCACCATTTCACACCTCTCTTTGCCATCCTGCACTGGTGCAACACTCCTGTGCCTCTCGCGTTGTTGGACCCTGCTAGCTCTGCGTTGTCTTGGGATTCCTACATTGTAGCTCTCTCTGCTACTCCACCCACATCTGCCTCTACCCACTTAGCTAGTCCTGTTACTCCTCGTTGGAGCTCCTGTAGCAAGGTCCAATCAAAGAGGTTGGGTACCTCAATGATCCTGCCCCTATTCCAGCCTTCTTGGGACTGCCACTCCACATCGCCCCACCTCCGATCTGGAGGTATGGATGCATGTGATCGCTCTGCCAACTTGGCTCAAAATTTCCCTACTGGAGGTCTCTGCATGAGTGGATGCCTCCACTCGGTCTCCTCTCGACTTCTCTAGTTGTGGCTGCTCCACAACCTCCTAAAGCTACTTCACCGATTATGGCTCCTTCACAATTGTCTGAGACTTCTTCTGGCGCAGCATGTTGAGAGGTAATGTACTCTCCCTCTCGACCACCTAGTCTCCACCAGTTGCCTTGTTCCTCAAGGCTTTGCATGCATCTTGAACCTCAAGAGCATATAGGTTCTTGACTCGTGAACCGATATACTTCACCTGTCTCGTGGTGACATGTCTACGGAAAACCTTTCCCTTACTGAAGACTACATCATAGCCTTTGTCTTCCAGCATTGTGATCATTACCAAGTTTTTCCTCAGTCCTGGCACATAGTTCACATCTGTCAAGGTAATGCGAGCTCTATGCTCCCTCTGAAAAAAACTGTGCCTACTCCTGAGACACTATATTTTTCATCGTTACCCATCTCTATGAGTATTTGGAGATCTTTCTCCTCCAAAGTACTGAACAAACTCTTATCGCTGGTCATGTGGAAGGAAGCTCCACTGTCAAGAAACCAACCACATCCCACCATGGATGAAACAATGCATGTGATGAGGGTGAAATCCAACTTGAACTATGAGGCCAGTGCCTCACCTTCTGATCCTTCCTTGGATCCCTTCTTGGATTTCTTCAGTGGACAATTTGTAGCAAAATGGCCCACCTCATGACAATGAAAGCATCGCACTTTCAATTTGTCAAACTTCTTCACACCATAGGAAGAACTCGATTTGGGATGAGAATCCTTCTCCTTCCCTTTCTTTGCCTTACTCGCTAAGGCACAATTTTCTTCATCCTCCTTCGATGAAGAACCATCTCTGGTGCTTCTCCTTATCTCCTCCTGCATCAGATCCAACCAAAGTCATTCCCAATTTGGCAGTTTCTCTCTTCCATTTACCAATTCTTGGTAGCTATTCCAACTCTTAGGAAGACTGAGAAGAGCAAGACTCACCATGTCATCATGGGCTATAATGATCCCTACACTTCGAAGCTCATCCCTGCATGTGGTGAGCTTGTTCAGATATGTAGAGATCGTGTCGCCCTTTTCACACTTGATTTTCTAAAGCTTATCTTTCAGTGCCAGCTTCATCTGATCACTGTTGTTCTGATATAGATCTTTCAATGTTTTCCACATTGAAAATGGTGTCTCCTTCCCATGGAGACTCGAAACTATGTGGTCTCAAGCTCCCTCTAGAAGGATTCTTCTCGCTCTAGCCATACATTTCTTCCATTCCGCCAATTCTGTGGCATTATCTACTGCCATATTGGGGACTTCTTGATCAATGAAGTCCTTTAGACTGTTGTCCTCTAATACTGCTACCATGTGATACTTCCAAGATATATAATTTGAGCTGCCATCAAGGGCATACTCGAGTCTTAAATCGTTGAACGTCATTGGTGAAATTTGAGATGTGATAAGAATTCGAATTCTATAATAAAGAACTTAAAACTTCGAACTTCTCCCTTCTTTGTATATTGTTCTTCGCTTTGATCACCTTTGCTCTGATACCATGTAGAATTTCCCACTATAGATCAACAGATTATGCAATATACTAAAGAAAAATACAAGATCTACTTCTACAACAAACTTGCGAAAGCTTAATCAATTATGAGCAAGATCAAATAGAACACATATAACTAAGAATGAGAAAGAAATCACACATGAACACAGAAGAATACTCTGGGGAAAGCCTCAGCTAAAAACCTCGATCTTTGTATTATCATACAAGTGGAAATATGTCCAGATTACACAAAGCTTTAGCTCACAAGCTGTCTAGCTCTCGGTACAATCCTTCACTGCTGTTGTTAGACAGAATAGGAAACACTTGTGCTTTCCTTCAGTCCTCCAAGCATCCTATTTCCTTTCGTAGTTTCTCCTAGGGTCCAATACTGCCACCTGTGTGAATTCACCTCTCACACTACTCACTAAACTCAAAAGTAACTGCGTAATATTGAAGGAGATAATTACTTTTGCATGGATGAGTTTCCTATATAGGAAAATTCCTCCAACTGATAGTACATTGTCCCTTCCTCTGATCTCAACTGGTCTCTGACTGAACTGACATGCATGAGTTATTTATGAGAGAATATTCAGTTATCTGAAGTGCAGCAGTTACATGTGTGCAAGCATTAACTAATTGAACTCACAATCAGTTCAACAAACTGTTTGAACTAATCTAACTGGAATTAACTCAGTTAATTGAGCTAACTAATTACAACTCAAAGTAAAACTCATCCTGATCTCCTTTAATCAAGGGATAACTTCCTCAATCAATGGAGAAACTGTTGCATGTCTTCACATAGACTTCATGTTTGATTTCCTACAACTAATTAAATCTTTATGAATTAATTAATTATTTTACAAACAACTGCTAAGATCAAATTCGAATTTTAATTCTCAATTTTAGTTCAGGGACTAACTAAAATTGGAATCTATCTCGAAATATTATTTATAGCAATGCTATTTTTATCATTTCTATTTTATCATTCCTTGTTACTATCTCCAACACTGGTACTTGAAATGCTATTTATAGAATTTCTATTTTTAGCATTTCTTGTGGCTATTATCAACAGGCCTTGCTAAAGGCCAATTTTTAGCCTTGGTTGGAGGAGGCTTATTAGGTCACGAATTCCATTCAGGATAATCTTAAAGGACTGCAGCAGACACATAAAATGATGACACTACAAGAAAAAAGGACATTGGTGAGGGGCGAAAAATGTCACCATAAACTCATTGGTGATGGTCAAAAGAGCCTTCGTCACCAAAAACTGAACGTCACCAAAGGTGGTGTCGCCAAAATTATAGGTGTTGTGGTGACATTCAAAGTTCATCACCAATAATGATTTATAATGATGGATAGCGATTGTCACCATTTCATATGAGCAATGGTGATGGACCATAGTCTCGGTCACCAAAAACTGAACGTCACCAAAGGTGGCGTCACCAAAAGTATAGGTGTTATGGTGACATTCAAGGTCCGTCACGAATACTGATTATAATGACGGATAGTGACCGTCACCATTTCATATGAACTACAACAATTTATTTTGATGGATATTTCATGGCTGTCACTATTGGTGCATATATATGGTGACTTTCGCTGATCGTCACCAGAATCTGCATTTCCAAAAGTATAGTGTTGTGGTGACATTCAAGTTCCATCTTGAATAATGACTATAATGATGAACAATGACCGTCACCATTACATATCAACAACAACGATTTTTGGTTATGGACCTTTCATGGTTGTCACTATTGATGCATATATATGGTGACATTCATTCACCGTCACCATTTCATATTTGGGTGAGGGTCGAAAAATGTCACCATAAGCTCATTGGTGATGGGAAAAAGAGCCTCCATCAATAAAAATTGATCGTTGTAATTCCATATGGATATCAGGGCATGATGGAATTGAACCACCAACCTCCTGCTTGTAAAGCAGGTCCTCTTCCATTGAGCTAGCACCCTTTAAGGTTTTAGAAATTAAAAATTAGGCCTTAAACTTTATAAAACTTTTTCAAGTATTGGAAAATATTTTACTAAACAAGCAAAATATATAATTTTATGTTTGTATTATATTTATATAATATACTAAAGATGTAATTATAATTTATTAGCACAACCGACAACTTATTTATCTCTCATTAAAATCACAATTGCTAGTTGGTGGCTTAGTTAATGACTTCAAATATTAGATATGATTAGCAATTGGTGGTCCAACTTATTTGATCACTAGAACAGCTTCCAAACATCAAGATATTAGAATAAAAAGGACTAACTACTATAGAAATTTCAACCTCACTTCTTCACGTCGAGATGTAATTCATTATATATGTCTCCACACAAGCTAGAATTCACTATAGATTTCCATTTATAATTCTTATCCCCTTCAATCTCACATAATGTTGCTTCCCTTTAAAGAAAAATAAATGTGTCTTATATGACAATTAAAATACAAGACTAATACAAAAAATATTGTATCTATGGACTAAGTGTTGCCCATGATAGCTTCCTTGACCAATAAGAGCGAGAAGTGTCAAGGGCCTTAAGCTCCAACCTTGAATAAATCAATATCCATTCTAAAAGTATACTTTGTTTGTATTATATGATAATATCCACTAACTTGACTTCGAACGTTGGTGCTAAATTCAGCTTCAAGGAATTTCAATTAAAGGCTATGTCACACAATTCAAGTTCGGGAATGATTAGGTTCAATTCAAATTCAAATCTTCTGAAATGGTTTGGATGAGGTTTTCCATTATATATTATAGAAAGTAATATATAAGTTTATGTTCATACTATTTTTATATATTATAATAAAGATGTAATTATAATTTATTAGCATAGCCAACAACTTATTTTCTCTTATTAAAATCACAATTGTCAGTTGGTGGCTTAGTTAACGACTTCAAATATTAAAGACGATTAACAAGATGTAATATTATATCCATTGTAATATTATATTCTGTGATAATAGCCTAACAAGCAAGACAACTCTTACTAGGTCTTAAGGCAAAAGGCACAATTGTTCTTTCATTGGAATCAATGCCAGTGTTTTGGGTTAAAGAGACTATATTGTGATTTCTATCTAATGTAAAGTTGCATGAAGTGGGACATATAATTCTATATGCCTCATAGCCTTCATGTTTGTGTTCAACCTCTACAAATGTTTTGAAAAGCCTATTGTCATTGGTGGGTCCTTCATCATAGAATAAGATTTTTCCATCATGATCCTTGTACTCAACAGCAACCATGGCAACTGCAAAGTACATGCTATATATTGTTAGGAATAAAGAAATATCTAACATGCAGTTTGTTTAGTTTTGCTACTACAAGACAGTTTTGTTATAGTTATGAATAAAATTATTAAATATCAAATTGTTGTGTTGTGCTCCCTTTAGGCCATTATGGTTTATAGTTCATTGTTGTGCTAGATTTCCCAATAAAAGGTTTCCAAACTAAATCTCTTGTAAGCGCACCAAAAAATAGAATTATATGCATCAAAGAAATAAATAAAACTATTCAGAGAAATAGAGGATTCTCCACAAAATATCAATACCATATCTATTCTTCAATGCCAAATCTAGTGTTCCAGAACTTCAAATAAGCAATTGTAGAGATCTAGATGAAAACAACTAAAACAATAGGTGATAATTTTGATAAATTACCAGTAATAGGTGAGATCTTGGTGGGGAATCAAACAGGAAAGTTATCACAATAAACCTTGACTGTAATTGTAAATTTATGACCAGCATTGACAAAGACCAACAATGCAAAAGGAGTCATACAAACCTAGTGGAAACATTTTAAAAGTTTGTCTAGGTGATAATTTTGATAAATTACCAAGAATAGGTGAGATCCTGGTGGGGAATCCAACACAAAAGTTATCACAATAAACCTTGACTCTAAATGTAAAGCTATGACCAGCATTAGCAGAGACCAAGAAGGAAAAAAGATTCATACAACCCAAGTTAAACTGTTTTAAAGGCTTGTCCATTGTGGCCAAGGATTTTAGTTGATCTAGAAAGTAATGCCATAGATGATATCTTCAACGTGGCTCAACCTAGTCATTACCACAACATTTTCTTTCATAAAATTATGTCTCAAATAACTCTAAAACATAATATTACATAACACCCTCAAATCTTTATTATCAAGATGATATAACATCTTGATTTTTTTTTTTTAATCCCCAAAAGTTTTACCTTCAGTTATTGCTTTTTTTGTTTTTTAAATTCCATTGGTTAAAATTTTTGTAGATAATTTCTATGATCAAATTTCTCATTAAAATGGAACGAAGAAACTTTCAACATGGTTTCAATTATCATTTGGAGAAAATTTATGAATCGAAAGTTGAATTTATCAATTTAAGAATTTATCTCACCCATGTCTCTCAAAAACATGTTATAATTAAATTTATAACAGGTGCAATTCAAATTTATTAATCCAAAAAGACTTTTTATAAGAGATGTGTTCTTGTACCAATTGGCGTTGACACAAATTTAAAATATTTAATAATAAATAATCTTCAACACGGCGATAATTAATATATATATATATATATATATTATATATATATATATATATTATATCTATATATATTATATATATTATATATATATATAATATTATTATATATATAAAGAGCATTTCAAAGTCTAAAAAAAAAAATCTTATTTCACAAATCGCTGCTTTTTACATTCGTATATAAGAATTATGTGCAAGTATACAAATGACTAACATGAGGTTGAAATGCAACAAAGCTCTATTATATGAAGACAATGTAATAGGAAGTGGTGGAGCAAGCAAGGTGTATTGTGTCACGTTACAGAGCAATGAAACTATAGAAGTAAAGTGAATATGGACAATGAACATCAACAGAAATATGCAAAACGAATTAGACATATTGATAAAGGTAGAAGTGGACATTTTGGGGAAAATTTGGCATAAAATTATAGTGAAACTTTATTTTTATTTTTCAAATTGTAATTCAAATCTATTGGTCCATGAATGCATGCCAAATGGAAACTTATTTGATGCTTTACATGAAAATAATGAGAAGACATTAAATAGAAGTGGCATGGACTTGCATTGGCCAACACAGTACAAGATTGCATTGGGAGAAGTTGATGAATTAGAATAGCTTCGTCATGATTGCTTGCCTGCAATTATTCACAGGAATGTAAAATCTACCAATATTTTGCTGCATAAATTTTGACTCAAATATCGCTAATTTTGGGATTTCCAAAATGGCTCAAACTTGTAGAGGAAAGGATTCTACAGTAGCTTTTACAAGCACCCATGACTAGATTTATTTTGGTATGTTCAGCTTATCACCGTGCTTCCCTAGTTTGCACCTTTGAAAGAATCTAACATTTGGTAAACAAGGAAGAGGATTTCTTATGCAGACTTGAGTTAGGAGTTAGGGGCTGAGTCCTAAAGAATAGAAGGCCCTCTGCACTAGAGAATGGGAGGCCTGTCAGTAAAGAATTCGGGTTAGGAATTGGAAACCTATGTGTAAAGAATTCAGGCAAGCTTGTGGAGATTAGGGCAAGGAAATAGGGCCAGGCAAGCCACAAGGAATAGAAGCTAGATCAAGTGTGTTTTCAAGTGAGTCCAGCTAGTACAACGTGAGGAATAGATTGTTATCAGTGTGACAAATTTCCCTGTAAGAGCACAGATTGTTCAAACTATGACACTAAAATACTACAGCAAAGAAAGATGGGGTTTTCCCAAGTGGGTTTCCCTATAAAAATTGTGTAATTTGTGTGATTGTGTTCTTTATTTGTGTGTGTTTATTTCATTGTTGAATTGTTAAGAGATTCTGCATCTTGGTGGAAGTAAACTAGTTTCAGTTTTCAGTTATTCATCTATTAGTTGTAGAGTTTCATGGAAATTTAACGCTTTGTGTTCAAGTCAATTTTCAAATATGTTTATTCTAGTTCTATTGATAGCATATAAATCCTCTATAGTTACCCTTTGATATTAATTTATCCAACAATATGAAAAATCAATATTTAAAAGTATTAAAGCTTCCAATGAGCCCAGTTCCATATAAATAGTATATAATACATACAAATAAATACAAATTAATAACATTTCATTCATGTATGTTCCTTGCTAAACAAAGGTAAGCATTGAGAATTAGCTAAGAGCCTTATTGCATAACAACTTTGAGTAGTTACTCAGTGTTTGTAAAAATGAAACAAGTTGTTTGTTATCTTTCAATTCAAAGTAAAATGAAGTTGTTTGTTATAGAAAAGCATGTATATTTTTATTTGAAAGAAAATATGGAGAGAACATAAAAAAAGATAATGAAAAATATTTTCACTTCATGAACACTTCAATGACTCCTATAATTTATTATAACAAAAATGAGAAAAAATAATTTAACTTTGACAGACAATGCAACAAACAAAAAATTGCAACATTCCACATCAATAATCAAGGAAAAATGCAGAGACTACATAGTGATTAGGCATGACATTACAAGTACAGAAGGTTTTCTTGTGGCTAGAAGCTCACTACAAGTCATTGCACCAACTCGTGCAATAACAAGTTCTGCTGCTGCATAAGCCAAGTCCTTGTTATTTCAGGACCTGAAAGTCTTTGAAGAATATTTCAATGACACTTCTAAGATATGTGACAAATTATTTCACATAGAAATATATATGATAGGACACAACATAAGCTCCATAATGCAAGCTATTTAAATTTTCTTCAAACATAGTAAACCTTCAAATCTATCCAACACCAATTGTTGATAGGAAGCAGGAGATGTTTGATACCACTATATTATTCAAATGACTATAACTCTTCAATTGTAATAAATTGAGTTCAAGGACAATCTTGAAAAACTAAAAATGTAGGCATATTGGAGACCACTTCGTTAACCGTCATTGTGATATCATAAGCACATATAATAAACAACATAAAAACACAGTCCTTGCTTGTTATCTGCCAATTTTTTTACGGATGAGTAACAAACACAAAACAATTGTAAATCTATATTTGTATATAGTCAGTTTTGTGCTCTCAATGGTAGATAACGAGATACAAATGAAGAATGATGAAGTGTTATACAAACTATATCATCTGAGTAATTGAGTCGGTAGGACCATTCTCTAAAAGTGGATGGTCAACCATGTTGCATGGGTACATTTGAGTGTAGGTATGGGAATGCTACACACTCTATAAATCATAGTTACCTGCCAACCTAGTAAGTTACCAAGTATTAGTAGAGAGAATGGATTGCTAGTACACACATTGGCATGTAAGCAAGTCGAGATATTGGTGTTTGGAAAAAATTTGGCTTCTGATTATTGTTACAAGCTACTACTTGGCAAGGGATGCCCGTTTAATGGTGGGGCTAGTAATTGTTGTGAAAGGTTGTACTAGGTGGTGAGTTAGCAGTTAGAGGTCTATTAAGGGTAGGTGTAAATGAACAATAATGGTGGATAGTTCAACTATCTAAATCAGTATACATGCATATATGTTAACTTGTTTGGACTCATGAAAAGTGCAAACAACATATATATGCAAGAATGAAGGGGTCTATGTGATATAAAATGGATCCACATGATACCATTAAATGGTTATGCAAGGTTCTGGAGGATGCACAACATATATTAGCAAAATATCTCAAAGAGATGTGCTTTCATATAATATGATGATTGTATCATTTCTAGTGTTCTTCAAGTAAGTGTAGTGTTTGGGGTGTTAGAACTAGGAAAATAAGGGTAGGAGAATTGAAAATGAAATTATATGGTATTAAAAATTGAAAACATCATCCTGCTTCATAATAAGGATTAGGGCATTGAACTCTGCGAATACAAGTTACATATTTCTAAATACAGGTTAACAAATATTCTTCTTCAATAGATCAATGAAATGCTATGGTGAGTGGGGTAGGATAGAATGATGCAATTTCCATAGTAACTAGAGGCAATATTGGTAGTTGTAAGTACATTGTTATATTATTTCAATAGTGGTCAAAATCTTCCAGCAAAAATATTTCAGATGGTGGTGTTCCCTCAATAGACAGGTAGGTAGATCAAATGCTTTGATCCATTTCTCACTGATTAAGTGGAAGAGCAATGTTTGGCTGCTGGAAAGGTAATTTTATTTCAAAAGTGGCAATGGCCAGAGGCCGACAATCTAACTTTTTCTAATGTTACTTGTGGCATACCTTGCAATGTTTGCAGAATACTATAGGAACTTGTGGCCAAATGAACTGGGCCATATAATCTAAATATGGGAAATATATAATAAATGTGAATTCGCGAGACATAGTGAAATGCAATCAAATATCTCCAGAAGAGGCAAGGATGATTATGTATTTTATTCTTTCAATATTTTTTACTTTAGAAACTTCAAGCATTTGTGGGTAAGTTGATTATTTGACTTTTGATACCAACATTATACACAATTTCTAATCAAATTATGTACCATACTTGAGCTCCCAGATGAGTATGAACTAGGTGAATGATACCTAAGAAAAGACCAATCGATTTAATAAACTACAAGTAAAGTTTGTGCTAGGTGGAAGATCCATTTACAATTACAAGCATAGATAACTTAATTAGTTGATCGAGAGACAATGAGTAAAATTATCAGCCCAATATGTCAAACATGTTGGCTTTATTACGAAGTCATCATCTGCCATTGTTTGGGATGTGAAAAGAAAACTAGAAATTGAATCAGTAATGTCCAAGCCCTAGATGGCTAGTTTGTAGAAAAAAACCTAGTAAGAAAAGAGCAGGGTAATGTCATTTATATGTTACTATGATAACCTCTTTAAGAGAGTCCCAGGACTCTCTTTTCTATATTTTTCCTGTACCCAGACCAGTGATGGTTGGCTTTTTTTTATGAGAGAGCCATTGGGTCTCCGTACTTCCATGTTTAAGACAATCACCGCCTTCCCCATCCCCACTCCCCGCCCAATTCCAAGCCACATTTAGATGATTACATATTTTTTCAAGTCCTACCAACTAACAGGGACACCAACTTTGTTTATGGGAGAACCATTGGGTCTTTCTACTTCCATGTTTATGACAATCACCTCCTTCCCCATCCCCACTCCCCACCCAATTCCAAGCAACACTGAGATGATTACATACTTTTTCAAGTCCTACCAGCAAACAGGGACACCAGCAGGACAACATTCAGTAGCACCATTCCAGTAGAGTGAAGTCTCACAATAATAGAGGTGGGAGAGTTTTGAATAACAATGTCTTCTCCATTACACAATGGGCCTTGGTTAGTTGCCTCCTTAAATAAGTCAAGGAGCCAAACCTCATGAATATGAAAAGACACAACAACGAACAAGGAGACACTCTAGTGAGTCAAGGAATAGGTCTAGACAAGGGCACCTGTTTCAAAATTGATGGCTATCCACAATGTAGGTGGATACCATAGGTATTTTATATATAGAAAAAATTCCAATGTCATTTATCACAAGAGGTGACTTCTATGCCAAAGGTGGACCCTTGGCCCTCAAAGTCGGTGTAATGGATGCGTTGAAACTCAATGTTTCCCCAAGCGAGGCTCTTGGCTTGTATACACAACACACTCTCGACTCTTGTGGTTTTATGGGGAGATTACCTGCCTCGTGGGAAGCTTGTGGGATATCTCTAACAAGAGATATCTACACATAACACCACTACTACTTTGAAAATGATCCTCGTACTTATTATCTTTATTTTATGGATAAACCTATTAGACATGACTTGAAGCTAACATCGTTAGGTTTCATGGTGTTGTATTTTGGGTGTTATACAGGGCTGAGTTGATCTCGGTCGAAACTCTAGGAATTTCGTGGATAAGGTTCGTCTGAGGTCGGCAGGGTTCTTATAGCCCATATTCAAGCTCGGTTTGCCTTCAAGGTTTGTTTTTTTGTATAGTTTCTGGATTTTGTTTTTTTATCTTCTATAAAAGCATTTGTGATATCTGGGCGAGAAACACCATTTACTTTAATGTGTTGTTCATTGGTCTCTTCATCGTGCCTAAGGTTCATTCTAAAGGGACTTATCACTCGTCTTTGGGGTTTTCTTCAAATTGAGAGTTTGACTATCAATTAAATCCATTTCATATGTCCAAAACATCTATGCAATATCAATCATCAGTTGTCTTTAAACGCCTTTTTATGTCAAAACTTTGAGTTTATGAATGTTCATCTACTAAGTAATCTACTAAGATGGTTTATAATAAGGTTGGCATAGAATATGATGGTAGAGGGGATGATTAAGAATATGTTGGGTAGATAAGAAGGAGAAAATATTATGGGAAATAAGATAGTGGATAGATAATCATTTCTTCACGGGTAGCCCAGATTATAGAGACTGGCATGAGATGTTCTTTATTAGTACTTCATCTCTTGATGAGTCAGTACTTCATAAGAGCACGAAAGGATGGTTTCATTTACTGTGTTTCTTAAGAGTTGAAGCATAAGATGAATGATTCTAGATTGTATGATGGATGGTTGTATGAGGATTCTTAACACACCCTTTCTTAGCGAAATCCATTATTTTAGATGTAGCAGCGAATTAGAATTCCATTCTTGAAATGGAAATCCTCCCATTGTTTCCTAAAATTCAATGAATAATCACCTATTGCAAGCATATATTTTCTTTGAGGGTGATTATTTGTGGAATTAGAGAAACCATAGAGATTCAACTATGTCTTGGGATAAACATGAATTCTAATACACTGAATGCTTTCATTAATGAATATTATGTTTTTATAAATCAGGTATCAAACAAATATCAATAAATACATTACATTAAATCATGATATTTAAAATCGCTCACTACATTGAATGTTTGATGTAAACAGTGTCAGTAGCACTATCAAAAAAATCCCTTACCAACCAACAATGTCTCTCAACAACTCCAGTAAATTAAAAATCTACCAAGAATATATTTTATTAATGAAGTATCAAACAAATATCAACAAATACATTGCATTGTAGGTTTTCATAAAGCATGATGTTTAAAAATAATATATTTTCATTAATGAAGTATGAAACAAATATCAGCAAATACATTGTGTTGCAAGTTTTCATAAAGCATGATATTTAAAATTCCTCACTTGAATGCATCGAATGTTTTCATTAATGAATGTTTTTATTAATGAAGTATTAAACAAATATCAATAAATACATTACATTGCATGTTTTTAATATGAAACAAGTATAAAGTAAATGCATTTTTTTGCATGTTTTAATATTAGTAAATACATTGCAAGCTATAAATAACAATGTCAGTACATATAAATATCACACTATCAAAAACAATCTGTCATCAACCAACAATTTCTTTGAGCAACTCCAGTAGCTTAAAAAACCACAAGCATAACTTAGCACCTCCAGTAACTTTAAAAACCACAAATGTAACTTAAAAAACCACAAGTAACCATGCATAGTAACTTAAGTAACTTAAAAAAACCGCAACCATGTCTCTCAGCAACTCTAGTAACATGAAAAACCTAACCAGACATAGTAACATGATAACTTAAAAAACCACAAGTAACAAGACAAACCAAATCGGATGTCTCTTAGTACCTTTCATATATCAAATATGATATCAAAAAGTTACAAACAAACGATGTCTCTGATTACCCTTCAACCACACCACACGATGCCCTCACTATGCTTTCACATATTAGTATGGTACCAATATGCCATAGACCATTTTGTAGGGCTATAACTAGGGTCTCTCACACCACCAATTATTCCACATTATTAAGTCAATCCGGGATCGTTTGGTTC